>JAQQSU010012999.1:0-11775 GCA_028627135.1 Pseudochirops cupreus | reverse complement strand
TGGTTTTTTTCTTGTGTTTACACTCTTCATATGTTAGAGTGTGTACATTCCCATTTATACTTCAAAAATTCAATCCAAAAAGCATTTATTAAGAATGGACTTTCCTCCAAGCCGTGTACTAGATACTGGGAATACAAAAACAAAGCAGAAAATGTATAGTTCCTGCCCTCAAGATGCTTCTTCTATTTGGGGGTGGGATGGGACATGGATAAGACATTTCCACAGATAAGTAAGACCAAGACAATGTGAGGAGGCAGAGAGTGCTGATGACCAAGAAGATGAGACTAGGTTTCTGGTAGGAAGTGACACCTAATTTGACCAAATCCAAACTGCACAGAACAAATCCCCTCAATAAAAGGCATTGGTAACTTGGACTCAGTCCAAAGGCTCCACTTGAGGACCTAGAGGGCCTCATATGGCCTTGAAGCCACAGATTCCCCACCCCGGCTCTAGAGAGTCAGTATTCCCACTTTGCTAAGGAGAATAAGATGGAAGTAATTAGAGTGATAAATATTCTGTACTATCCCCACGGTCAGAGAACATCTGGAAAATAGTGTTCAGTTCTCAGATCCATGTTTTAGGAGAGACATTGACAAAGCACAGGAGGATAGGGATGGTATTCAAAATCATGGCATCGAAAGGTCAACAGAAGAAACTGGAGATGTTTAGCCAGAAGACAAGACTTAGCAATGATATGGCCTCTTTCTTCAGCTGTCTGAATTGAAGGATTGTGATATGGAACACAAATTAATCTTGATCTGCTGAGCCCCAGAGAGGAGACCTAGAATAAAGCAGCAAGAGTTTAGGAGAGGCAGATTCTAGCCCAATATGAGGTAAAATATCCTAATAATCAAAACTGTCCCCTCTGAGGTAATGAGCTTACCATTTCTTGAGGTGTTCCACTAGAGAGAGCCTCTCGTCAGGGATTCTGCAAGGTTATTACTAAATGGCTCAGTGGATAGAGCACCGGGCCTGGAGTCAGGAAGACTCTTCTTCCCGAGTTCAAATCTGGCCTCAGACACTTACTAGCTGTGTGACCCTGGGCAAGTCACTTCACCCTATTTGCCTCAGTTTCCTCATCTGTCAAATGAGCTGGAGAAGAACACGGCAAAGCACTCTAGTATCTTTGCCAGGGAAACTCCAAATGTAGTTAGGTTAGATAAGCCCTCTAGGATGGCCCCCATGTAAGGACAGAAAAAATGAGGAATACGCCCCTTGAGGAATACCCCCAACCTCATTGAATTCTGCCCTGCTTTCCCCACCCCACTATTCTCCATGTGAGCCATACTACCCCCTCCACTCTCTCATTCCCATCAGGTCATCCTGATCTTATATGGAGGATCTACTACCCAACTCATCCCTGGGGAGAACAGTAAGGGCCACCTAAAAGTTTAATAAGAAAGACAAAACTAAAATAATTTCTTTTCCTCTTCTTCTACCTTTTTTTCTTTTTTTCCCCAGAATTCATTTATTTATTTATCTGTTTTCAAGAAGCTTATAATTTATTTATTTTTTCCTTTTCTACCCACTCATCTCCCTTACTCTCTTAACTCCTCAAGGTATAAGAAGTAATGACCTCCCTGTCACTAAATGTTCTACTTGGAAATTTACTTCAGAGCTCATTCCATTAAATTCATAAGTTTTATTGGGTGCCTACTCTGTTCAAGATCCTATGCTGGAAATACAGAGATGAAAAGTAACAGTCCCCGTCCTCCACAGGGCTCACAATCTAATAAGGAGTATGTGACATTTAGATAGATGAACGTACATAATGGGCGCAAAAGGTCAGAGGGCATGGCACAGCAGAAGGAACACTAAAAGAAGTCGGGGGATAAGGGTTTGAATCACAGATCTGCCACCTATATACAACCCTCGTTACTTTGGGCAGGTCATTTAACCTCTGAACTACGGTTTCCTTATCTGACAAAGGGCAGGAGTTGGAGGAGATGATCTCCACAGCCTCTTCCAGTTCTAAGTCTACACTCCTATGAGAGATAGAAAGGGATCAAAGGAGAATGACGGACAGAGGAAAGATCAGTTCATTATCCACATTAGTACAATTTATCTCATTTGACGGATGAGGAAACTGAGCCCAACTGAATTTAAAGTCAAACAAGACTTCTCACTCACATCCAATGCTCTTCCCATGAAGCTACGCAATGCTTTGGAGCAATGAAAGGGTGGGAAAGGATCACCTACCCAGTGTTCTCTGCTGGTTTTTTGGAAGTTTCTGAAGCTTTCCAGACCATCTGTTCCAATCTCCAAAGGAACTCTGATTCCTTTTTGTCTGTGACTCCATTCTGCTACCCAAGACGGTTGGCGGGGAGGGGGTAGAGCTAAATTCCCCACACAAATAAATTACTGGGCAAATGAACATATTTGGTGTGAGATCGAATTTCCCCAAATGAATCACTGTATATTTTAAAACAATATTTTGATAAATATTCATCTGTTTTCTAAGAGAAAACTGCATTGTATTGTCAAAGGTCAAAAGATTCCAAATTTATAGGATTCTAGCTCTCCTAGAGAATCCTGTTGAGGCATTTTAGAGGTGATAATAATAGTTCATATTATTTATAAACAATAGTTTCATATTATTTATGTGGGCAGCAAGGTGGCACAGTAGATTGAGTGCCAGGCCTGAAGTCAGGAAGACTCACATTTCTGAGTTCAAATCTGGCCTCAGACACTTACTAGCTGTGTGACCCTGGGCAAGTCACTTAACCCTGTTTGCCTCAGTTTCCTCATTTGTAAAATGAACTGGAGAAGGAAATGGCAAACCACCCCAGTATCTCTACCAAGAAAACCACAAATACCATCACAAAGAATCAGACATGACTGAAACAACCGAACAGCAGCAAAAATTATTTATAAGGTGATTTCCTTAAATCAACCCTGGGAAGTAGGTCATGCAAATACATAATATTAACCCCTTTTTTTTTAGGTATTTACCCACAGTAACATGGCCACTGTATGTCAGAGGCAGAACTTGAACCCAAGTTTTCCTGGCTGTGAAGGGCAGCAATATGGTATACAATGATAACACTAATTCAGCAACATATGTCTTTAAAAGTAGGAAATTTCCAGTAACCAGAGATGTTAAAGAACAGGCTGAGGAGATCACAAAAGGAAATCTTGTGTTGGTCAGGAGGTTGAAGCAGATGATCCGTGAGGCCCCTTCTAGCTCTGAAAACCAACCATTCTCAGAGGAACACAGGAGCTTGCAGTGATACCTTCGAATAAACAAGGCTAAATCTCATGTTGGAGTCATATTGATTGAAGGGGATAGATAGTCCTGTGCAGTCCAGTGAAGTAGGAAGTTGGGAAGAAGTTTTTGTGGGCAATGTCCGAGAGTGGATTCACCAATAGGCCATTAGAAAAAGATAGGCCCAGACTCACCTTCTCTCTCTGTCTCTGTCTTTCTCTCTCTGTCTCTCTGTCTCTCTCTCTCTGTCTCTTTCTCTATCTCTGTCTCTCTGTCTCTGTCTCTGTATCTCTCTGTCTGTCTATCTCTGTCTCTGTCTCTGTCTCTCTTCCCCTCCTTGTGCAACCTTACCCAAACCCAATCCTCTTCAACTTCCTGACCAACAGACTAAAAGAGAAATATAGGCCCAATAGAGGAGAACCAGAGTGAGCACTATCTTTTCCTCTGGATCAGCTTCTATGACCTAGAAAAATTTGTCCACCTCCCTCCTTCCCTTCCCTCATACAACTTTGCCCAGCTTACCCAGCATCCAACCTTCATCTCTTTCAACCAGCCTCCTGATGGCTTACCCTTTCTCATCTACTCATCCATTTTTCACACACACACTTGCCCAACCTCACCTAACCTCATTGCTCCTCACCTTTTCTCCTTCCTCTGTTTTTCCTCCCTTTGCTTCTCTTCCCCAGCCTCACGCCGGATCATCCAAACTTGCCCTGCTTCCTCCAACTCCACACCATCTTCACCAGCCAATCAAAACTTTATTTTCCCTCATCCTGTCTCACTTCCCTCCAGACTCCTGCCATCTTCCTGCCCTTCTCACCTCCATTCTTCTTCATTCAACCTGTCCATCCTTGCACAACTTCATCCAGCTTTAGTCCACCTTACCCAATCTCACCCAACCTTCTTCCTCCCTATGCCAATTTTACCAGTCTTCTTCCAGCATGCTCCCCCTTCTCATCACTCTCCCCTGAATTCTCAAACCTCAGTCTCCCTTATCCAGGTTTATCCTACATCCCTCAAATTCATCCCACCTTTACCTTTCCTCCTTCTTTACTATTCTTCTTCCAGACTTCCTTCTCCCTGCACATCCTCACCCAACTTCATCCCACCTTACTCAATCTCACCAAGTTTAACTACTCCTTATCACACCCAACTCTTCCTCATCACACCTCACTCAACTTCATCTGACATCCCACTTTACCCTACACCCAATCTTATTATTCTTCTCTCAATCTCATGTGTACTCACACAACTTAACCCCACAGCATTAGCCTCCCTTTCCAAGAAAACCCAGCCAAGGTGATGGGACAGGAAATGAATGGTAGCCAGCTAAGGGCTGGGAGGGCTATTGTCTCCATTCATATCTTTTGGTACAACGAAAACATCCTATAGCCCATTCTTCATGTTCCCTTAACTTCATCCTCAGAATCTATTGAGCATGCATATTCTTGGCCGTCTTGCTGAGGGACCTGGTCACGTTTAGCAAGTGGGAATTACACTGGCTATGACCTTCAACTATGGAACAGAGTAACTCATTTATGGGTTAGATTAAAGGAAAATGGATCTAGTAAATTGATCCAGGTCTATAGGGGCCTTTGCTATACCTAGGGTTGTGGAAATCTGAGTTCTAAAACTATTACCCCAAAATATCTTTTTCTGACCCAAGAGTCCCTGAATCCAGTACAAGTTTCCCATAACTTAACTCCAATATTCCAGAGCAATTAGCATGAGAAGTCCAAGAGAGAACTCAAGGAGAAGAGACAATTTTTCTGTTGACAAGTTTTTTCAGAGCTCCTTTCAGATCTTTGTTGCGCAGGCTATAGATGAAGGGGTTCAGCATGGGCGTGACTACTGTGTACATCACAGCAGAAGCTTTATCCTTCACAGTTGTGCGGATAGAGGAGGGGCTGAGGTAGACCCCAATGGTAGTCCCATAAAGAAGTGCCACTACAGAGAGGTGGGAGCTACAGGTGGAGAAGGCTTTCTTCCTGCCCCTTGAAGAAGGGACCTTTAGAATAGCCACAACAATTCAGGCATAGGAGGCAAGAATGCAGAGGAAGGGTGTGACAATCACCATCCCACCCACAATGAGCACCAAGATCTTGTTGATTGTGGTGTCAGAACAAGACAACCGGAGCAGCAGCAGCGGTGTGAGGTCACAGAAGAAATGAGGGAGCTCAGTGCTAGCACAGACGTTCAAGCGAGACATCAGGAGTGTATGTGCCAGGGAAATGACAACAGAGAAAGCCCAGGGCAAACCTACCATCAAACCACAGAGACGTGGGCTCATAATTGTTGTGTAGTGCAGTGGATGACAGATGGCCACAAAGCGGTCATAGGCCATCACAGTGATCAAGACACTGTCTACAATTCCAAAAAAGTGGAAAAAGTACATCTGTGTCAGGCAGCAAACATAGGAGATGGACTTAGTCTTGGATTGAATGTTTGCCAACATCTTTGGGACGGTATTAGTGGCCAGACAGAGGTCAACAAAGGAGAGGTTGGCAAGGAAGAAGTACATAGGAGTGTGGAGGTGTGAATCAGAGCCAATGGCCAGGATGATCAGCAGGTTCCCAGTCAGAATGATGAGATACATGCACAGGAATATTGCAAAGAGGAGAGGCTGCTGCTCAGGCTTGTCTGAAAGTCCCAGGAGGAAGAATTCTTGAGCATTTGTTTTATTCCCTAGTTCCATGTATCTGGGGAAAGAGTGCGTTATAATTCCATCACTAAGAGCCTTCAGCAGGAAGAGGACCACCATCAAGGGGACTCTAGCACTAGTTAAGAAGTTGTACTAGATGCACACAAATGGGGTATAACTGGAAATTTTATCTCTATGAATGCAGCCTCAGGCCCCACGAGCATTTGTAGCTGGTATTTCACACATTAGACTCATATTTAGCTTTGAATTCTCTAAAAACCCTAGACCTTTTTCACATGAGCTATATCTAGCTACACTTTCCCCTGTTGGACTTTGCACTTAAAGCTTTGAACTCAAATGCAAAACTGTGAGATTGTGAAATCCCGTTTTTAGATAACCTCTGAGATCCCTTCCACCTTTAAGAACTCACAACTAAGACCAATGGGAAGAAGTTACTGAGTACTGAAGATAGTATTCAGGACGTGATCTGAAAGTGAGACTGTCACTAGTTTAGACACTAGCTTGCATTAAAATAGCTGTCTCACCTACCATATCACACTATTAATTCATATTTCGACCACTAAAATGGTTTGGGGGTTGTTTTTTTTTAGAATTCCTCTTTCATCAAACTGCTATCATCTTGTTCTTGGGAAGTCCATTTTTTAACCCAAACATAAGACTTTACATTTATACCTATTAAATTTTATCTGGTTCATTTCTCCCAGTGTTCTAGCCTATCAAGATCTTTTAGAACCCCAAGTGCATCAGCCAATGGGTTAGCTTGCTTTGTATCATGAGTAAATCTTATAAGATGCCCTCTATGTCTTTGTACGTTTCTGTTATAAAGATGTTAAACAGGACAGGGACAAGCCTAAGTCCTAGGACACTCCACTAGAGATTTCCTTCCAAGTTAACATTGAGTCATTAATGGGTAACTTGGGATCCAAACATTCCTTTGCTTCCAAATCCTCCTAGCTGTAATGTAATTTGGCCTACATTCTTCCTTATTTTTCTTTGTTTTTTCTTTTTTTTTTTTGGAGGGTAATTGGGGTTAAGTGACTTGCCCAAAGTCACATGGCTAGTAAGGGTGTCAAGTGTCTGAGGCCAAATTTGAACTCAGGTCCTCCTGACTCCAGGGCCAGTGCTCTATTCATTCCGTCACCTAGCCACCCCATTATTTTTCTTTAAGAAAAACAAGAGAGACTTTATAAAATGCTTTTCCAAAGTCCAAGTAAACTACAGTATTCTGCATATCTACTGATCTAGTAACTCTAAGAAAAAAAAGAAAGAAAGAAAATCTGCCATAACTTTTGTTAAAGCCGTAATGGCTTTTTGTGATCACAGATTCCTCTCTGGATATTCACTAGCCATCCACTTACTACAAAGTTTTCTGTTTGTCCAACAATCAAAGTCAAGTTCACTAGTCTGTAGTTTACAGATTTGGTTTTCTCTTTTTTGAAAATCAAGAGATTATTGGCCCTACCCCAATTCTGTAAAGTATGACAATCCCCCATTTTCACTACAGTCTTCCAAGGAGCACTAAAAATGACTTGATACTGCCATTTACCAGGGATTTTTTTTTTCAGTATTTGTGAAGTTGGTTAATCTGGGCCTTCTAACCTTAAGTCAAGTGAAGCTTTGTGCTCTCTTACCATCTCCTTCCTTATATTGGGTACCAATTCCCTATTAATCCATTTTTGTCCTTTATGTGCTAATCCAAAAAATAATTTTAATCAGCAAAGAAAAGAAAAGCTAAATAATACTTCAATAACTCCGAGTTCTCCCTTCTGTCATTTATCATTGTCCCATACACTCCCAACAGTGACCCTCTCACTTCTTTGATCTGTCTCTTTTCTCCAGTATAGGTATTTTTTAAAACACTTTCTCTTGACCTGCATTTTACTTACCTACCTAGATCATTCTGATTTTACCATTTCTACCACACTGAAGGAATTCATCTGTCATCTGTCCTTGTGCCCATCTCCTGAACATGACTTTTATTTCTGAGAATATGTCTTCTTAGCCAGCACAGACCAGAATGGCAGCAGCCACTCATACTCAATCCCACTGCTGATCAGCAGGAAAACTTTGATCAGCTGTGTTTATGACCTGGGCCAGGTCATTCCTCCTTAGGCAGCCTAGTGCTCCCACCACCACCACCACAAACTTCCAAGGGTTCGTCATATTGCTACTGAACTTAGAGCTGACCCCCAATTGGCTTTAGTGCACTAAAGCTCAGAAGTTCCAAACTCAAATGGTCCACCAGCCTCAGCCTCCTCAGTAATAGGGAATACAGGTGGGCACCACAACACCCAATTGTACATGACTCTTTAAAACCTAAGTTGTCCTAGTGCTTTGTGCATCCACATTAGATGATTTTAGACAATTCCCCTTTTTCCATCATTAAAATTATTTCCATTTGTGTCTGCAGAATTTAAGTCTTGAAAGCTTCCCATTCCCCCAGGTTGATTTTCCCTGTAATTTTAGTCCATGAGATCTAGCCTTTCTCTGAACCCCAAAATCTAGGACACTATCCAAACTGTGCCCAGCTTTATTCTCCTCTAGTCCAAATTCTGAGATAAAATAGTCATTTCTCCCCAAATTCCTATAATTTCCATTCTGGCAACTAGTTTCTCTGTGTTGGGAAGAATCACATCCAGAGCAGAATCTCCCCTTGTTGGTTTTTCTACATTATGAAGAATGAAAATGGCATTCTGAAAATTGAAGAAATTGTGAACTGCTCTCCTGTTGGCAAAGAACCTTCCAGCTCCCGTCTAAGTGGTTCACATCACTATGACATCATCTTCTTCTTACTCTTACTAGATGATGTCAATCTCGACAGCCCCTGTGAATCCACAGCATGGTTCCTTGGGGCACAAGCAGCTGCTCCCTCTTCAGGGTGCCCAGCTCCCTCTGCCTTGGGAAAAACCTCATGTTTGTTTGCCAGCTCCAAATTCGGCAGTCCTTCTTCCCTTTCTCCTGTGCTTCATGTTCTTCCACACTTTTACCACAGTGCCTGGAACATAGTAGGCACTTTCTTTTGCTTTGGGGTGTCGTGGGGGGGGCTTTTTTTGGAGGGAGGCAGGACAATTGGGGTTAAGCAACTTGCCCCAGGTCACACGGCTAGTAAGTGTTAAGTGTCTGAGGCCAGATTTGAACTCAGGTCCTCCTGATTCCAGAGCCAGTGCTCTATTCACTGCGCCACCTAGCCACCCCCATAGCAGCCACTTTATATGTGTTTGTGGACTAACTCTAACCTCCTGTTCATACTGGGATTTCTCTTTACCTATTTAGATCATTTTTCCTCTTTTAAAAAAAAGTGTGAGTTTTTTTTTCATTTTTTAAAAAGGACACATTACTCTCCCTAATATCTTGAGGAGTAGGGAGGCATTCCTCCAGCCCCTTTTTCTTCTCTTCTAGCAAAAAGGCCAGCCAGCACATTAAAAATAGATAGCAGTCACTTGATCATGGCAAAAAAAAAAAAATACAAACAAGGCACAATGAGTGGGGATCGCTGCCAATTCCTGCCCACTCCTCATAATTTATGAAAACGAGATGCTCAGTCCTTCTCATTTTTCTTAGTATATCACCCAAAAGTTGTTGTGGCAAATTACTTGTGAACATCTTTGTCTCTCTCTTAACTTCATTAGCCTTTCATTAGGACTTTGACAACCACCCCCATCTTCCTCTCCCTTCTCTTATTAATTTCTTACTTTGTCTTGCCAATGACTTTCCCCTTCTTTTTGAGTTCATCGCCCATTTCACCTCCTCTACTCCATGAGTCTTTCTCCTTTTTCTTCTCCTTCAACTTGAGTTCTCTTTCTTCCCCTCCTTCTCTTTCTCCTCCTGATATCCTTCTTTTCTTCCTCTTCATGCCCTTCTGCCAGAGTCCTCATTCTTCATTTCAAACCCTTCTCCTTCATCTCTAGGTCCTCTTTTTCATCTCGAGTCAATCGGTCAACAAACACTTCTTAAGTATTTATTATGTGTCAGGCACTTTACTATACTCCTGGGATACAGACAATGACAAAACTACTGTCTCTGCCCTAAAGTTCACATTCTAATGAAAAGTCCATGTAAACAAGAAGGCACATACCAAATATATACATACAAAATATGTATGAAGGGAAGGGCATCTCAGAAAAGTAGTTAGGGACATCAGAAAAGGCCTCCTCCAGTAGCTGGGATTTGAGCTGAACCTTTAAGGAAGCTAGGAAAGGCAAGATATGGAGATAAAGAGAGATCATCCAAGAAGCTGGGCACAGCCAGGGCAAAGACAGAGACAAGAGATGGAGTATCCTTAGTGGGGAATAACCAGGAGGCCAGTGTAATCTGTCTTCTTCTCGTCTTCCAATTTTTCAAGTTGTCCCAAATTTCCCCTCCCCAAACTCAATTTCTAATAGTCATCCAAATTCCAAAGCTTTCCACTATCTCCTGAATCAGCACCTCAAATTGATAGAAAGTTCTTCCTTAGATTGAAGTGAAATTTGTTTACATTACCACCTTCTACTTCTACTTCTTCCTTCTAGGGTCAAGCAGAACAAACTCCATCCTAATTGAATTTATAAACAAACCTATCCCTATTCCACATAATCTTCCTTCAAGTACTTGGACCAGCTGAGTAACATAATGGATAGAGCACTGGGCCTGGAGTCAGGAAGACCCAAGTTCAAATCTGGCTCCAGATATTTACTAACTAGGTGACTAGGGCAAGTCAATGCTGTTTGCCTCAGTTTCCTTAACTGTAAAATAGGGGTAATAATAGCACCTACCTCCCATGAACAAATAAGATCCTATTTGTAAAGCTACAATGACTTTCCTGGATCTCCTCTTCTCCAGAATGGACATGCCCACTTCCTTTACCCAGTGTTCAATTCAACAAGCATTTACTCAGTGTGTACTATGTGCTAGGCATTGCAATAAGTGTTGGGAAATAATAACAGAAATCAAAAAGTCCCTGCTCTCGAAGCGCTTCACTCTACATCCTCATATGGAAATATGAAATTTCATCTTTGTCTCCATTAAATTTCACCTACAAAGCGAATTTGGACCAGATGATTTATAAGTTCTCTTTCTGTTATAGTAGTTTCAGCCTATTATTCCAGCCTTTCATCATCTTCTTTAATCTTCACCCTCTTCCCACTGACTTCATTCTGTGAATTAGTAGAGACCTGTAAAGGTAAGTGAATGGAGCACTAAATTTGGAATTGAGAAGACCTGGATTAGTTGTGTGACCCTGGATACATCACTTAATTTGTGTGTGCCTTAGATTCCTGATCTGTAAAACGCAGGGGTTAGACTCAATGAATATCTTTTTTTAATGTGGAGGGGGGCGGTACAATGATAACGGGGATTTGAAGATCTTCTCTGACCCTTGTACTGGCAAGCAAAGAAGTAGTTAACACCTTGTTTCCTCTATTTAACTATTTAGCACCTTGTTTCAGTTCATGATTGTATCAAGTATTAAGATCCAGAACTTGTGAATCCCACAGTGGGAGGAACTTGCTGATGCAACAGGAAAGGGTGGGGCAGGGAGGAGCTAATGACCAGGATAAAAAGCTGAGCACACGCTGAGAGTAAGCCCGAACTTCTGGGAGCAAGCAGCATGGAGGCTGAGGAGCTAAGAATTGAGAGCAGAATTGAGAACTGAGAACTGAGAAGAGAATTGAGAAGAACTGAAAAATGAGAAGAGAGGAGAACTTGTAGGAGGCGTGGCTGTGGTGTTGGTACTTTGTCTGTCTGTTTTGATGTTACTTTGTAGACTCATCTGCTGATAGAGGACATTGTTGTTGTTACAGAAGCCTGGAACTTTACTGCTGGTTCAGAAGCCCTGAAAGAGGATTTTCTTGTATGTTTACAGAAATCCAGGAGGAGGGTCTTACTGATGTTTTCAGAGGTCCTGGGACCATACTGATGATTTGTGTTGATT
>JAQQSU010012998.1:0-11775 GCA_028627135.1 Pseudochirops cupreus | reverse complement strand
ATCTAAATATCTATCTATCTATCTGTCTATCTATCTAAATATCTGTCTATCTAAATATCTATGTATGTATGTATGTATGTATGTATGTATGTATCTATCTATCTATCTATCTATCTATCTATCTATCTATCTTTAGCAGCAGTTCTAGAATTACTCCATCCCCTTATGGTTGCCTCTAGTACCCTAAGGAGAGAAATAATTGATTTCTAGGAATCCAGCCTATCTATGCTAGTGGGATTTGGGGGAAGAGGCTAAAAGTGCATGCTACATCTCTAATTGCGACTATTCTCTGCAAGTCCAAATGCTCTCTAAACTAGTCACATTCTTTTTTGGTGTTCTCTCCTCTCTCTTTCTTCAATATGTTCACTTCCATTCCATAAATATTTTCATATATACTTATCTTTTCTAATACAGTGAAAGTTTCTTTACATTAGACTGTTTAATTATTTGTATTTGTAATGCTGGATCTCAACACAGCATCTTGAACATAGTAAATGCTTAAAAAAATGCTTATTAACTGATTTATTGATTGAGGGATGTAGAAGGAAAAAAGCCAGGATAGCTTGAGGATCCTGAGATTTCACCAGATCCTATAGGGAAAGAGAGAAATCTACATCCCAAAATTTACTTCTATCTTTAATAGAAGCATCTAACAATGCAGCTGGGTTTTATTGGCTCCTCTTTCATAGGTCAACTATCTCTCTACCCTCAGTTTTTTTTCCTAGATTTTTTTTGTCACAGAGGCTTGTGGGCCAAAGGGTCCAGGTCATATTCTATAGGGTGACATTTTTATCTTGTCAAGAGAAACCAAGAAACCAGAACTAGAACCTGGCAATCTACCTATGGAATGGACAGTTCACCTTTCTCACATTTATAATCACACATTAATATAATGTACCAAACAGAAACAAGCCCTTGGGAAGTAATAATTAACAAGTGTTTCTTAAACACCTACTAGGTGTGAGGCCCTATGAGTAAAAGCATGGAGACTGAAACAATCCCTTCTAATAAGGACCTTACATATTTTGTGTCAGTAGTAACAACCCAAAACTCCATACCCTTCCCCAAAGATTGCCGTAGCCACTTTGATTCCAGGCAAGACAACTGGATGGGACACACAAGAATGTTTTCAAATCCTAGTTCTCCTAGTCGGGATCAGTGAGATCAAGTGCAAATCATTTTGTTCTTCTGGATCTCAATGTATTTATATATAAAGGGAAGGGTTGGAATAGATTTTTGCAGTGGTCTGAAAATATGCAAACACAAATTATGTAAATATACATAAATAAACAAATATGCCTTCTATAGACTTAAAAAATATAGTTTCTTCAGATGTATTGTGATTTTTCAAAGGCATATATATGTCATTATGATTAATAATATAAATATGTTACTGAATTCATTGTAGTAATTTATTGTCATTCTGTATGTTCTCAAGTCATAGCAACATGGTTTTATCTATCAAAATTATCACAGACAAAACTCATTACCATTTACTTTGTCACTGACTTTGAGTCAGACTAACTATGTATGTTGTTTTCCTCTATTAGAACGAGACCTCCTTGAGAGCAAGGTATGTCTTGTTTTTCTATATTTTTCCCTAGCACTTAGCATAGTGATTAGAACACAAATGCTTAATAACTCTTTTATTACTCAGTCATTCATTCATAATAATGTAAACTGTTACATGGTAAATGATTATTTTTTTCCTTTGAACTATTAAAAAGGGCCACCTATTCAAAATGGATGAGAAGCAATGGATTCGATTATCTCTGTGACATTCCTTTGACTTGTTTACAGGGCAATCTGGTGCTCAGCTCAGTTAATATGATGCTCTTTGCTATCAAGACTCACTCTTAGAGATTACTGTTTTATATCCTCCATTGGCACCAAATACTTCCATACAATCATCTGGCTCCTGTTTTATCATTAGAGCTACCTCAGTAAAAGATTTGCAGAGGCTAATAGAAAATGAATTCTGGTATTTTCCTTACAAGATATTAAATTCAATGATCAAAGGCATCCAGAGTTAAATGCAAGCAAACATAAAGAAACCAACAAAAACTAAGAGATTTAGATGGTCGAATTGATTTAAGGGAATTTGGTTTTAGATTCTATTCTATTATTAGATATATGATCTTTGAAAATCACCCATCTTTTTTGGACTTTAGTGTCCTTATCTGGACTATATGAACATGAAGTGAAAATACAAAAAACAAAATGGTGACAACAAAACGAAATATTTGCCTTTATTGTGACCAGGTCACAGACAGCATAATTTCATTTCCTATTATGATAGGATCACTATACTGGTAGGTTAGGAAATGCTGCATTTATTTAACACCTATTTTGTGCTGTGTGTGATGTTTAAAGCTGGGCATATAGAAAGAACAGAAAAAAAAGATCAGTTGAATTTGGCAGCTTTGTCAGTTAGTTAATAAAACTCATTAAGTGTATACCATGGGCTAGGAATAGCACTAAGCCCTAGGGATACAAAGAAAATTATTTTGAGACCTTTCCTCACACCAGGAGGTAAGCAGTGTGGTCTTTAAAAAACTTTAAATTGAGCAGATGCTTATCAATTGGGAAATGACTGAACAAGTTGTGGTATGTGAATGTAAAGAAATACTGTTGTTCCATAAGAAATGATGAGTAGGCAGATTTCAGAAAACCTGGCAAAACTTACATGAACTGATGCTGAATAAAATGAGTAGAACCAGGAAAACATCGTACACAGTAACAGCAACATAGTGCAATGACAAAGTTTGGTAGACTTAGCTCTTCTCAACAAAGCAATGATCTAAGAGAATTCCAAAAGACTTATGATTAAAAATGCCATCTACATCCAGAGAAAGAACGATGGAGTCTGAATGCAAATTGAAGTATAATATTTTCTCTCTTTTTTTTCTTTCTCATGGTTTTTCCCTTTTGTTCTGATTCTTCTTTCACAACATGAGTAATGTGGAAATATGTTTAATATTATTGTACATGAATAGGCTATGTAAGATTGTATGCTGTCTTGGGAAGAGGAAAGAGGGAAAATTTTAAAACTGAAAATCCTATAAAAGTGAATGTTGAAAATTAGGAGCAAATTTGAAAAAAATGGGGGGGGGGAGGTTATTCAGATGCCCAGGGGACTACCAAATCCCAATACTGCTTCATTTCAGTAAAAAGATGATACTATTCTTTGGGTGGCCTATGTGCAGAGTTGTGATCTATAGTCATATGAAAAAATGCTCTAAATCACTATTGATCAGAGAAATGCAAATCCAAACAACTCTGAGATACCACTTCATACTTTCGAAATTGACTAACATGACAAAACAGGAAAATGATAAATCTTAGAGATGTCAGAAAATTGGAACATGAATGCAGTGTTGGTGAAATTGTGAACTGATCCAACCATTCTGGAAAGCAATTTGGAACTATGCCCACAGAGCTATAAAACTGTGCATACCCTTTGACCCAACAATACCACTTCTAGGTCTGTATCCCAAAGAGATCATAAAAACAGGAAAAGGACCCACATGTACAAAAATATTTATAGCAGCTCTTTTTTGTGGTAGTTGAGAATTGAAAATTGAGGGGATATTCATCAATTGGGTGATGCCTGAATGAGTTATGATATATTAATGTAAAAGTTTACTATTGTTCCATAAAAATGATGAGCAGGCAGACTTCAGGAAAATCTAGAAAGACATCATGAACTGATGCTGAGTGAAGTGAGCAGAAGCAGAAGAACATTTTACACAGTAACAGCAACATTGTACAACAACTAACTTTAATAGTCTTTTCTCTGCTTAGTGATACAAGGATCTAAGAAAACACCAAATGACTCATGATGGAAAATGCTATCCACATCCAGAAAGAGAACTATGGAGTCTAAAGGCAGAGCAAAGCATACTATTTGCTCTTTCTCTCTGTCTCTCTGTTTCTCTCATTTCTTTTTTCTCATGGTTTCTCCCATTGGTTGTAGTTCTTCTTAACGACATGACTAATGTGAAAATTTTTTAATATGAATATATATAGAGAGAATGTGTCAGTCAAGATAGCATGCCATCTTGGTCTGGAAGACAGGAGGGATGGGGAGAAAATCTGGAATGCAAAATCTTACAAAAGTGAACAGTGAAAGCTAAAAAATCAATTAATTATTTTTTTTTAAAAGTAAAAGAATCTAAAACATAGAGAAACAATCACAAAAGGGATGGTAGTGGGAGAAGGAAAGGAATATGGTAAAGGAAAATTCCCATTTTCAAAGCCTTAAGTAGTCTTAAGTATTTCAAAGGCTTCGGTAAACATGTTTATCACTAGTTTAAAGAAGCAGAAATTTAGCTTGGCTTATAAATTAGTCCTAGTGGTGGAAATAGGTATAGATAAATAGATTACTCTTTCCAGACAACATAAAGAGCAAAAATAGGAAAAGTGTAAATGTCAGAAGATAAATCAGATTTAACACTTATAACATTAAGTAACTTGAATGTCCTGATTAAAAAGAAAATAGAATGTATTTTAAAAGTCCATCAAGATGATTTTGATAGGTAACACATGTATACAAAAGTTATAGGTAGGCAAATGGTCATAAAAATACCATGTGACTATACTTTCTGGGGGAAAAAAAACAGGTGTGATAGCAAATAGAATTTAATTCAAATGAAAAACATTAAAAGAGAAAGAAAGAATATTATTTTGGGGGGTAAATGAAATAATAACTACACATTCTTAATAAATCTGCATCAAATAATTGGGTAGATAAATTAAAAAAAGATAACATTGACACAAGAAGATTTCAATCCATTATCAGGATACGAGAAATCTTTAAAAAAGATGAACCATAAATAAACAAGCAAGCATTGATTCAACAACTACTACGTGCCAACCACTTCCCCAACCACTGGGGACACAAGGATGGAAATGAAACTGTACAATACAATGTTATGTTTGGCAGGGGAATCAAGAACAGCCTCAGGTAGCTTTTGAACTGAGTTTTGAAGGAGCCTTGTGATCTCAGCAGCAGTAGCAGAGATGAAGAGGGAGTGTATTCCAGGCCCTGGGTATCTGCCTGTGCAAAAGTACAGAAATGGGGGACCTGATGTCATAAGTTAAGAACAGCAGAAGGGCCACTTTGGTTGGACTGTGAAGTATGTGAAGGGGTAAAGTAAGTGGTAATAACCTGGAAAGACATGTAGTAAAAAACTTCATGTCTAAAGCAGATAAATTTATATTTAATTCTAGAGGTAATCAGAAGGCCCTGGAATTTACTGATCAAGGAAATGACAGCCACACCCCTGTTTTAGGAACATCCCTGTGTAAAGGTAAATTGTAGAAGGGAGAAGCCTAAGGCAGGGAGACCAATTAGGAGACTATTATAAAGATATCACAGATCCTAAATTAGACATAGATAAATGGTTGGAATTGATAAAAATTGTGGAAATCTCATAAAAATAGATCACTGAGTGCAAAGAAGTCCTTGCTAAATTCAAATAGCATAAATTTTGCATGCTATTTTACAGAACAGAATTCAGCAAAATTAAAAAATTAATGTCAGTAGCATGAGTAAAGCGTGTATCTACATAGAAACTAAAATATAATCCATCAATAATTTGACTGAGAAAATTATTTTAAACCCAGAATATTTAGAGATAATAGCAATAATGGTAATATTTATGGAGAGATCTTTTGAGATACATTCAAAACAATTTCATAATGCAGATTTTTGTATTTATAAAAGAGAAAAAAGGATAAAAGACAGTTCCTGACCCCAAGAAGATTATATTCTATCAGGGGTATACAACACTCCTAGAGAATTGTTAGCGATAGGAGGGTGCAATCACAAGGATGGTGAATAATTCTACAGAGTCATCAAATGATATGCCTTTTCCAGAAGTAAAAGTAGCATTGAATTGATTACTGTTTCCACAGAACAAGGAAGAAGGGGAAGGAGGATTGTATGTGGATCACATGGCAGAAAGATAACCTAGTAGGATAATCAAGTCAGGTATATGTAGTTAGTTTACTCTAATCAGCATGGACTGGTGTTTTCTTAAATCACCATTATTAAAAAAAAGAAGAAGAAAAGAAAAGAAATGAAGAGAAAAGAAGCACAAGTTTTAGTCACAAGTCCCTCTTAATCTTTGGCCAAGTAATCTCCAGGTTTCACTTACTTGGCCTCAGGGCATTCCTGTGAATTACAGGGTATATTTCAGGCACATTACATCATGAATTAGGCACATCATGGATTAAGCAGTCTGTATTTCAAGAACATTACCTCATGAAGGAAATATCTTTATTACAGGACACCCATGTTTCTGAAATCCAGTCCTGAAATATGGTGAGTGCATGTGGAAGTCTAATAATGCATATTAAAAATACCCTCCATCATTTACATGCTTGATCTCAGCCAAAATGGTTCTTCGTGGAGGGGCCAATGAACTCAACCAATTTTCCTCTGCCATTCCATGAAAAGTGAACTGTTTTTCATTTCCAGAGGATATTTGCTTAGGGAGGTTTTCCCATTAGGAAAAACCACAGCCCTTTTGTATCTCTGTTGCTCATTTTCAAAAAGTAGCATTTCTCCAAAATGAAACACAGAGTATGCCATGTCCTGAATATATATATATATATATATATATATATATATATATATATATATATATGTTGATGTTTTGTGTTATTTGACTTGAAAAAATGAGAGAGAGTACTGAAGTAGGTAGAGATTCAAGACCCCATATCTCCAGACTGCTATAAGGGCATCCATCATCTTCCATTATAATGCACTGTCTATTTTCAATTTCTAAATATTTGGACTCTGACATGAACACATTTATTTCTTTACAATATGAGCCTTGGCAGATCTGGCTTTGACACCCACTAGCTGTGTGACCCTTTGTTGTTGTTTTCATTTCCCTTGTGTCTGGCTCTTCATAACCCCATTTGAGTTTTCTTGGCAAAGATGATGTAATGTTTTGCCATTTTCTTCTCCAGATCATTTTACAGATGAGAAAATAGAGGTGAACAGGGTGAGTGATTTGTCCAGGGTCACACAACTAGTAAGTATGTGAGACTAGATATGAACTTGGATCCTTTTGATTCCAGGCCCCAAACTCTACCCACTGCACCACTTAGCTATCAAGTGACCACTTAAAGTTGCCTTAATCAACTTTCTAAAATTACACATTGCAGAAAGTTGCCTCTATACGTTGGTGGATGGACTTCTCAGTCTTGAATTCCATACACTAATGAAATCAGTGAGTCAGACCGAAAAAACAAAAACGTAAATAAAACCTTCCTAGAACAGAGATACTTGACTTTTGTATCTCAAGGACCTCTTAGGCAACCTGGTGAATTCCTTATAAGAATGTTTTTAAATGAACAAAATAAAATACATGGATTATTAAGGAAGCCAACTATATTGATATATAACTATATATGTATCTGTATATCAGGTGTGTATATATGCATGCATACACACACACACACACACACACACACACACACACATTTAATTCACTGACCCCCTGCCCAGGTTTAAGAACACCTGATGTCGGGTTTTGCTTGTTTTTGTGCAGTCCTTTTTCATGGGTTGGGAGGTGGGTGGGAGATACTTGAATGTAGACTATATATAAAAATATCTAATTGGCTGATGGGTTTGTTACTATCATCACTCTCTCTCTCAAACTGTTCTCTGAAGGCTGACTTTTCTAACTTTTTTATATCATAAAGTGATAACTGACATTGTAGTGACCACATGCCTAACTAAACAGAAAGGGCAGTTGGTTCCTGAATCTTCAACGCACTGTGTTCCTTGTTGACCTGAGATATATACTAAAAGGTTTTTCTATTTTGTCCCTCATCTTCCTCTCCTTTTTTTTTTTAGCATTTATATAGACCAAGTTTTTAAAGCAGCTGCAAGAAAATTAGAGTACTACTCATCTGACCCAACCTTTCCCAGTTTGCCTTTCTAATAAGACAAGAGGACTCTACTTCACCAATTTATCCTGGTTGTCCTATAACCAGGAAACATTGGCAAGATTTAAGGCAGGCAAACCCACAAAATACATTCTCTGTAGCAAACTGCCTTTTTGAATTGACTCCATATCTCCATGCACATATACAGAGGGCTTTTATATCCACAGTACATAAAATCCTGAGCCAAACCTATATGGTTCAGCCCACCTCACCAACATGTGTTACAAATTATTACCTTCCAATATTATCATGTTAGCAATTTTTCCCATGGATTAGCATTAGTTTTCAATAACCAACAGTGAAAGTCTCTAATGATTACAAATTTCATCTCCTTAGCTTGTTGATGGTATGAAATGAAAGATTTTTTTTTCCTAACACTGTTAATAGCACTGCTAAAGAAATTCTGTGTAGATCTCCTGGTGTTAGCTATGATCTCTCAACTAGCTGCAATGTATCTTGCTCAGCTAAAAGAAAAAAAAAACCAGAAAAACAAAAACAAAAAGACAAATGACGTTCTCTCTACAGAGTGAATGCCAATTCTCTTAACCTATTCTATAAACATCCTCTACCTATTATTTTTCTGTTGCTATTGTGTGCACATCTGGAGCAATTTTCTGTAGTGTTTTTATTAGAAATACTAATTCCTTATATTTTCCTTGGAATCTTTCCTTCTCATCAACAAAATTCCTTATACTACCCATGGTGCTTTAGCAATGAGTTTCCTGCTCTACAGACTTGTGACGCTAGTGTTGAAGGGACTAGTTTCCCCATTCTTTGTCAGTGGTCTTTCCTGTGAACAAACCCCCTACAAGGATAAGAGCTTACATTTGCCTCCTACATCTTTCAACCCACAGGTTTCTAAGGCATGTTTCTATGTCTTTCCAGGTTTTTCTTTTCTTCTAAAATCTGCCTGTTCATTTATTATTGCACAATAGTATCCCATTACATTCATATACCACAGCTTATTCAGACATTTGGCATCTCCTCAGTTGCCAACATTTTGCCACCATGAAGAGGGCTGCTATGAATAATTTTGTACATGTAGCAGGACCTTTTCTCACTTTTATGATTTATTTGGGATACAGATCTAGTAGTGGAATTGCTAGATAGAAGGGTATGCATAGTTTGGTTGCCCTTTGGGCATAGTTTCAAATTGCTCTCCAGGGTTCTTGGATCAGTTCACAACTCAACACAGTTAGTGAGTCTCCCAATTTTCCTACATCCTCTACAACATATATCATTTTTCTTTCTTTTCTTTTCTTTTGAGTTGTGTTACACAATCTGTTGGTGTGAGGTGGCATTTCAGAGTTGTTTTTATTTGCATATCTCTAACCAAAATGATTCAGAGCACTTCTTCATGTGCCTATTGATGACTTTGATTTCTTCATCTTAAAACTGCCTATTCATACCCTTTGAGTATTTATCAATTGGGGAATGGCTTGTATTCTTATAAGTTTGACTAAGTTCTCTATCTATTTGAGAAATGAGACCTTTATCAGAGACATTTGGTGTAAAGATGGTTTCCCCACTTTCTGCTTTCTTTCTAATCCTGGTTGCATTGGCTTTGTTTGTACAAAAGTGTGTTTTTTCTTTTAAATTATAACACAATCAAAATTATCTATTTTACATTTTGTAATGCTGTCTATCTTTGGTGGTGAATTTTTCCCTTCTTCATAGATATGACAGGTAGATTATACCTTACTCTTCTAATTTGCTTATGGTGTCACCCTTTATGTCTAAATCATGCACCCATTTTGACCTTATCTTGGTATATCATGCCTTTGGTTTTATCAAACATGAGGACACTACAGTGATTGATTAATGTGTCTTTAATACTTAATCTATTCTACTGATCCACCACTCATTTTTCAGCAGTACCAGATAGTTTTATGATTACTGCTTTATAATATGGTATGAGATCAACTATTACTTGGCCAACTTCCTTTGTATATTTTCTCATTAATTGCCTTCATATTCTTGAGGGTTTTTTTCTAGATGAATTGTTATTATTTTTTTCTAGCTCTATCAGATAAGTTTTTAGTAGTTTAATTGGTATGCCACTGAATAAATCAATAGTTTAGGCAGAATCGTCATTTTTTAAATTATTATATTGGCTCAGCCTACCCATTGATAGTTTTCTAATTGTTTAGATCTGATTTTATTTGTGTGAAAAGTGTTTTGTAATTATGTTCATACAGTTTCTGGGTGTGTCTTATTGTCTCCTCTTATTTTCCATTTCTTCTAAAATATCGATATTCTGGATTCCAATCACTTCATTCAAGTTAAACTACTTTCTACAAAGTTACCAATAATAAAAAAATTGTCAAATCAAATAATTCCTTCCAAAAACAGATTTCTGGCCAAGTCTACTGGTGTCCTTCTTCCAAGATGACTGGATGATTAGTGATTGTTCTTTAGGTTCAGTTTTTCAGCTACTTTTGAATACATTTAAGTATATTCTTATTTAGTACAAATCTCTCTGTCTCTTGCATGGGTATATCATGAAAACCTTTGTAAATTATAACTATAGAATTTCCCCAATTAATCAATCTCATTACTCTGTACAAACATGAAGTAAGGTTAATATGTAACAATATATTACTAATAAAAGTCATGCTTCATCTTTGTGATCACTTTTTCCTATGTGAGATGCTAATTAAACACATTTTTAATAACACAACATATGATTTTTGTCAGGATTTGGTCAATTTCAGGGGGTGGAGCCAAGATGGCCACGTAGGAACAGCAACATATCGCAGCTCTCACATAGCCACCCGAAAATACCCATAAAATATGACTCTAAACAAATTCTAGAACTCCAAAACGCACACAAATATACTTTCCACTAAAGTCAGCTTGGCTATGAAGAACCATCTCAACCCTGCAACCTGAAACCACCCTAGCCTGAAACCGCGGATCTGCCCCAGAGGTGTCTGGATGAGAGTAGCCAAGCCCTGGCTGGAGCTTTGGGAGAGCGCATCTGAGGAAGCTGTGGCAGTATCCAGAATTAGGTTAGTGGAGCTTGCCAAAATTGGGGGAGAAAAGCAGGTCTGGCTAAAACACCTCCAGGGCAATGAAGCCACCAAAACAGAGGTTTTGCACCCACCTCCACACTGCTGCTTCAGAGCTCCTAGCCTGCGGACTGCAGGGGGACCAAGCAATCGTTCAGAGGCCAAGTGCTCTTGCATTGAGCAGACTGGATCCGGATCGCGCTCTTGGGCGTTGGTCCTGGGTTTTTTTTTTCAGTGAGCCAGAGTTGGGGAGGGACCCAGTAGCCTCCTAAGAGCTCCAGCAGCTGGGAAAATGCCAGCAATTTGGCACAGAGCTTTCCCCTCTGGAAGCAGAGTTCCACAGAGATAAAAAAAAATAAAGTCACAGACTGACCACCATGAATAAGAACAAGCATAAGAAGCAAAGTAAGAACAGCAACCAAACCCTAGATTCCTTCTTTGAGGAAAGAAGGATCAAGGAAGGGAGTGGGAGGAGGACAACACAGCCGGAGCTCCCACACCAAAAGGTTCCAATAAACATGAAGATTGCCTTAAACCTAGAGATCAGCTGAAGAAGGATTTGGAAAACCAAATGAGAGAAGGGGAAGAAAAATTGGGAAGAGAAATAAGAATGTTGCAAGAAAATCATGAAAAGAGAGTCAGCAACCCTGATTGAAGAAATTAACACTTTAAAAAATAGATTAACTCAAATGACAAAGGAGGCCCAAAAAGCCAATGAGGAGAAGAAAGCCTAAAAAAGTCGACTTTGCCAGAAGGAAAAAGAATCTCAAAAGCATTCTGAAGAGAATAATTTCTTCAA
>JAQQSU010012997.1:0-11776 GCA_028627135.1 Pseudochirops cupreus | reverse complement strand
TATTAATTTCAACATTACATTTTTTTTGCAAAAATATTAAAAAGAGCTGAAATCTATTTTCTATAATGTAGATATATATGGTTTTCATACATAAACCAGAAACAAACAAAATAGAAAATAAAATTATGATCAATGCCCCAGTGACAAAATAATCTTAAATGAAATATTAGTTAAGGAAAGAAAATATAGCATTATGTCAGCTTAGATTCATGTTAGGAATCAAAGATTGGTTTAATAATAGGAAAGCTATAAACTTAATTAATTGCATTAACAACAAGAACAGCAAGCATTGCATGGTTATATCCATATAGACCCCTCAAAAGGCTTTGAGATTATATAACACATTTCTCTTAAAAAAACATTCTAGAAGATATTGATCTTTTTATGAAAAAATAATATAATCTAAAACCAAGAATTACCTGTATATGTAATGGAAATAATGTTGAATGCCTTGTAGTAAAATCAGCAATCAAATAAGGATATCCATTATCACCATTTTTATTTGAGATAATACTAGAAATGCTAGCTATATCAATAAAGGGATAATAATAATGGTAATGATAACAATCATAACAACACTTAAAAACAGTAAGAACACGAGAATTACCTACATCCAGCAGGTTAAGGTTTCATGACAATGAAATACAGCAGATTCAGGTAGAACGTGGGCTTTTTGGTGGGTAGGGATGTAAAAGTTATTTCTGAGTAAGTAAATATACACTAACCCTACTTCCTATACCAATGAAATATGTGTGGCCACCAAGATAGCGACAGGGTTTTTAAACAAGTGTTTATTCTCTGACAAACATATTTTTACATTCCTCCTCAGTGGGAGGGAGTACTTAACAGTCAGTCAACTAGCCTTTATTAAACACCTGTGCCAGGCACTGTGCTAGGCACTAGCAATATGAGGAAAGGCAAAGGACCATCCTGGCTCTTAAGGAGCTCAGTCCAACAGAGGAGATAACTTTTGAGCAACTGGGAACAAACATGACCTTTTAAAGGATAAATTGGAGATATTCAAGAGAGGGAAGGCATTAATATCTGAGACGAAAGTTTATTTTATTCTGAATATAAGAAGCAAAACAAGCATTTCCATAACATAGTAGAATAGGAAAAAAAAATGATTGTGCATGAAACTACAAATCTATTATGTACAACTCGCTATTCCTTTTAAATATATAATAAAGTTATCATTTGACTTTTTTCTTCCCCCCACCCCAAGATGGCTACCATTAATTCACAAATGTACGCATACACACACACACACACACACACACACACACACACAGTATATATACTATGTAAGCTATATATGCTTTCTGTCTGTCTGTCTCTGTCTCTACATATATATATATATATACACATATATATATATTTGTATGTGTATGTATATGTATGTGTGTATATATACTACATACATGAATGCATTATATAAACATACACATCCTCTTTCCTCTCTAATCTGTGCCCAGTATACCACCAATGTGATACCCATAGTGGTTGCTATGAATACGCAGACATATTCCAGGTTTGAATTACCAGATATAACAGAATTTCTTCTTCTAAGAAAAAAATCAATATATCTATTCATATGCCAAAGTCAAATACACCATGGTAATAAAGAAGGTGGTATACATCACCAAGGCAAGGAGTACTGCCCTCCCCAAGCCTTCCCTCAATTAGGCCTCCCCACAAATGAGCTCACCTAGGTAAAAATGGTACTCTCTCACCCATTCTAGCTGTTCTGCCTCTCTCTGCCTCCATTCTCTATGAGCTCCTCCTAACTCTCCAACTTCCTGTTCCTCTTGTTCCTGTCCTCTGACCAAGTTCTGTTGGGTAATTCCCACATTGAACTCCATGTGACTCAGATTTGGGCTTGGCACAAGCTCACAGCAAGTCATATGAATCTATTAGGGAACAGGGAAAATCTTCAAATTCCTTTAATATTACACCCAAATAATTAGGTATATGCATTTTTATCCCAATATACATACTGTTGCAATTCTCCCAAAGGGTTATCCATTCAAATGTATGGTAAAATTTGAGAAGTATCCCTTTAATCCATTTGTCTTTTTTGCATGGATGAACAACCAAAATACCATTGCATCATCACAAAACTTTTCTATTAGGTAATGAACAATCTTGACAGTTTATTAGATTAACATGATGCCATACCCAAACAGGAATATGTGTAGGATTTTGACATCCACATGGAATCAATTCCTCTTCAGCCTGTATCTAGCAGTTTCTTTCATCAAAATCCCAAAGAGATTTGGTGATCTTATTTTGGTTTATGTCTTAACTGACATATAATACCAGAGGATTATTGGACAAGGTTAGTTTATTTATTATAATAATAATGAATCTTAAACTATCATATGTATAAATGAGAGACAGATTGCTTTAAAATAAAATGAAACAAGAATTTTATTCCACTGAGTTGAATAGATAGGTAGATGGAGATAGATAGATAGATAGATAGATATAGACATAGATATATGTATGTATGTATATAAGTATATATAAAATTTGTTGATACACACATATGTATACATATATGTCTATGCACATGCCTTGTGTTTTTGTCTATGTGTATGTGAGAGAGACAGAGAGACAGAGAAAGAGAAAGAGACACAGACAGAGACAGAGAGCAAGAGAGAGAGAAAGAAAGAGAGAGAAAAAGAGACAGAGAGAGAAAGAGAAAGAGAGAGAGAGAGAGAGAGAGAGAGGGAGGGAGGGAGGGAGAAAAAAGGAGGGAGAGAGAGAGTTTCTTTGTGGCGGGTCTATAGGAAATACCTTTGATAAATCTTCCTCTCATTCATATGCTTTGTAAATTGGTTCCTTGATGCTCTCATATTTGCATCACTTTCAGCATGAATCTCCAGTACAAATGTTTATTCCAATCTGAAGGATTTCCCAATCTTTGTTCATTTTAATGCTCTTTTACAATCTTTATAGATATCACAAAGGCTGTGATATTAAGGTGTAAATCTTGTGGTTCAACTATACTTTGTCATATGCAGTTTTTTTTTTAATAATGATTTTCCCCAATCTTTTTTTCCATTTCCAATTTATTGCCCTATTTTCTCTGTCATTCTTTACTGCCTGCTTGTGATATTGTTCATGTGCCACCATCTATCCACTTCTTAATCTCCTTTGTTACCTAATTCTTCTTACCCAATCACTAACTGTGGCTAGACCTACTACAATTTCTAACCGAGGCCTTCTCTTTTTCTTCTAAACTCTTATGGGTTGGTAAATTCATAATATTCCTCAGGTTTGTTTAACATCATCATTATGTAGGTAACTGTAAATAAATTTTTTTTCATTTGTCTTTCTCTAATCAATCGATATATTTTCCCTGTGGAGCTATCTTAAGTACAATTCTGAGATGCTTAATAACTCTTTTCATTTCTGTAAAAAAATAAAAGGAAGCACTTTGAGTTTTTGCAGTGTTTTTTGATGGTCATCATATCTAATAACTATTTTTTATATAAAAGAAAGCATTTAGGAAGAAGAGGACATAGACAGTAGAACAGAAGAGGAATTACATCAATCTTGCTCTTTCTACCCCCACAAAAATGTCCTCCTCCAAATATCTAAAAAAAAAAAATACTAACCCAAATCCCAATGGGAAAATAAAAGAAAAATACAGTGATATTCATTTTTTTTCCAGTCTAAGGTGGTATAGGGAAACAGGCAGAAAGGACTGGAGATATGTGGGTTGGTATCTAGCAGAAGAAGCCATACTCAGAACATTCTAGCAAAGGAGAGGATGTTCATTGGGACAAGAACACGTTCCAGACACAAAGGAGTCACTACAATGGAAATAGTTGCTGACTAGCTACGTTATCACCCATTAGCATAATTTGAGTTATATATACCAGGGGGAAGTATGGATGGGACCTAAGTATAAGGGCAATATTCTTGAAAGAGAAATGATATACTGGATGTTTCATTGAGAGAAAAGTAAATTCAGAGAAATCTAGAAGCAAAGCAAAGTCTTTCTTCCAGCCTTTAATAAAATTAGAAACTTGTAGAGGATTAATTAGGGCTGGAATTCTAAGCAAAAGGGGACTCTAAAATTCTGTGAATCTGAACTAGGGGCGCCTCTCATCTTCTTGATAGCAGCTGAATCCTTCAGCAGTCTTCTGTT
Organism: Pseudochirops cupreus; assembly: GCA_028627135.1. Lineage (NCBI taxonomy): Eukaryota > Metazoa > Chordata > Mammalia > Diprotodontia > Pseudocheiridae > Pseudochirops > Pseudochirops cupreus. The sequence continues at coordinate 7,617 of JAQQSU010012997.1, read as the reverse complement.
GTTCAGACACAAATACAATTCATGATTTTTCACAGCACAGATAACAGGGTAGCCATCAGACTTTGACTTAAACTATATCATTTGGTGAGCAATAGAAATGCTCCATAATACTGAAAGGTCCTATCCTTATATGTCCTTTGGATCCTGGAATAACACAAAATTAAATTCTTATGAAAGGAGCAAAAGATCCAGAATTTCTTTCAAGAAGTACCCACAACCTGGTAGTCAGTAGTCAGGAAGTAGTCTGGAAAAATGAATGGAGGAAAAGAAGCCCATCATAAAAAACTATGATGGTGACAGGGCCAGAGAAAATGCAAACAGATGAAAAGAATTACTCCAATACAACTACAAGCAAAGTTTCAAAGGAAAACAAACAAACAAGCACAGTCTGGGCACAAATTTAACTGAAATTCCTGGGGAGATAAAGGAAGGGTTTTTTTTGTTTGTTTGTTTGTTCCTTTGAGGGTTTTTCCCATATAAATAAAACTTGATCACTAGAGGAAAACAATGGGAAAGGAATGAGAGATATGGATGAAAGAATTAGAAATGGAATTAATAGCTTGTTAAACCTATTCCAAGAAAGAAACATTGAAAATTATATTAACCAAAGAAAAGCCAATGACTCCCTGGGACAACATGAAACAAAGTCAAAAGACTGAGAAATAGAAGAAAACATATAGTAAAGATGACTGAACTGGAAAATACAACTAAGAGGGAAAAAATGATTATTACAGTAGCTGAACTCCATGAAAAAAAAATAACAGAACAAGAACCTAGACATCTGATTTCAAAAAGTTTTAAAAGAAAAACACCCAGATCTCTTAAAACCAGAACAGAAAGAAGAAACATAAAGAATCTGTAAGTAACCTCCTGAAAGAAAACACCCATAAAAATTCTCAGGTGCATTATAACTGAAGTCTCGTTTCCAGATTTAAAAAAATAAATAAATCATAATCAAAACCATAATCATAATAATAATAAAAGAAAACAGAAAAAATTCAAGTACTAAGGATCCAAAGTCACCATCACCAGATTATTTAGCAGCTACTACTCTAAAGGAGCAGAGAGGTTTGGGTATAGTATTCTAGAAGGCAAAGGATTGACTTACAGTGAAGAATCCTTAGAACAAAAATGAGGACAATACTACAGGGGGGACATAGAGGTCTTCCAAGCATTCTTTATGAAAAAAAAAAAGCTGTTTAGAAATTTGGAATTTCAAACATGAGATTTAAGAGAAATATTTTTTTTTAAGTTAAACAGAAATGAATAATGAGTAGGAAGGAAATAAGGATAAATTACTTCCATTATTATAAGGTGAGATGATGCATGTTTCCACTCTGAGACTTGTCATCATGAGGGGTCATAAGAGGAGCCAATTAAAAAAGGGGATGAGAGTATTCCCTATTTTTGATGATCTTGAGAGAACAATCTAAAGAGGGGGGGAGAAGAATATGCTGTGAAGAAATAAGAGGAAGAGGAAAGTTGGAGGAAATTATCTCACATAAATCAGAGCGTACAAGTAGATACCTCTACAATAAAATCAGACGTTTAGAGGATAAATCCTGATGTTCATGCTCATCTGAACTGTCCAAAGGAAGGAAAAAAAAAATAAACATTAGGGTAAAGACACGTATTTCTGAGTCTAACTCAACAAGGAAATATGAGGAGCAATACTATTGTGTTGGGAGGGCAATCATTTCAAAGAAATATGGGAAGAAAGACTTATGAACTGATCCAGAATGAAGTGAACAAATTATCCAATGAAAACAATATGGTAAAGAGGAATAACTGAAAAAAAATAGGACCTCTGATGGGTATAAAGAAAGACAAAGGTACCTCTTGATAGAGAGATTAACGATTTAAAGTATGGAATGAAACATTTATATTTTTGTATATGTCTGGTGAAGAAATTTGGTTTGCTTATTCATACATGTTTGTAACAAGATTTTTGTTTGTTGATTTGTTTTCCCCCTTCATGCTCAATTGGTGTTTTGGGAGACTTGATGTGGGAAAAAATTTAAGGAAGATCTTTGTTGAATTTATATGTATGTATATTTTTAATAAAGATTTATGTTCGGTCTTTCCTATTATTTTGGGCTCCAGGCTTTCTTAGGACATCTGGGAACCTAGAGGACACAGGGGAAGGGCACTAGATCATTTCCCCTTGATAAGGTGTCCAGAGGAGCAGAAAGCTTTGGTCAAAGGCCCCAGAGATCATGGCTCAACCAGGATGGGAGTTGCTGTTCCTGAGCCTCATGGCCATGGCCCATGGGGTTCAGAAGCGTAATGATCTGCTCAATGTCTGCATGGATGCCAAACACCACAAGGCAGAGCCTGGTCCAGAAGATGACCTTCATCGCCAGTGTAGCCCGTGGAAGAAAAATGCCTGTTGCACTGTCAAAACAAGCCGTGCCGCCCACAATGACACTTCTTACCTGTACCACTTCAACTATAACCACTGTGGAAATATGACCCCAGCCTGCAAATGCCACTTTATCCAGGACACTTGTCTTTATGAGTGCTCTCCCAACCTAGGACCTTGGATCCAGCCGGTAGCCTCAAGCTGGAGGAGGGGATGGATCCTGAATGTTCCCCTGTGCAGGGAGGATTGTAAGCAGTGGTGGGAGGACTGCAGAACCTCATATACTTGCAAAGAGAAGTGGCACAAAGGCTGGAACTGGACTTCAGGATATAACAAGTGCCCAGTTGAGGCTGTCTGCCACCCTTTCACATTTTACTTCCCCACACCAGCCTCCCTATATGAGAACATTTGGAGTCACTCTTGTAAAGCAAGCTCTTTTGGCCAGGGTAGTGGCAAATGCATCCACATGTGGTTCGACCCAGCCCAGGGAAACCCCAATGAAGTTGTGGCTAAATATCACGCTTTGGGCTCTGCCCCAGGCATCTTCAGTTGGTGGGCCAGTTTTCCCTTCTTGATTTTGACACTGATGTTGCTTCTCTGGGGTTAACCCTCATCAGGCATGAAATCTGACCAATCTACATGCAAAACCACAGCCAACATTTACTCCCAGTCTGAAGACCTCTGGACCACAGCATCCTGCCTGACACAGTCTGGCTCTCCTGAAACCCTGGCTTCCCAAGCTCAATTCTTCCCCCTCAAACCTAAGCTGTCTGCTTAGATACCTACACCCACACACACTTTGGATTTCACATTCCCCACCCCACTACTAAGGGGGCCAGGGAGGCAGAGCCTTCCTTTCTCTTCACTTTTAAGTAGCTCCAACTCCTGTCTCCTACCTCTTCTTCTGCATAGCAAGTCCACCCCACCCCCTTCTCTTCTTTTAGGGGAAATTAGATATGATTTCTTCACTCTCTAAAGTAAACCTCCTTATTCCTTTTCAGTAAGGATCATTTCATTAATTGTATTTGTATCCCTAGAACCTGGTCCATATATAAGTAGGTGCTTAATAAATGTTGATTGATCAAAAAAAAAAAGATTTATGTTCTAAAGATGTGGAATTTATGTAAAATCTATAGCTTTTTGTATTATCTTGTTTATTTTTCTAGAAATAGCCATCTCCACAGCCTCATCTTTTCACACCTTTGCATTAAATTCATAAAATATGTCAGTGCATGATGATTTCATCTGCAGAGTTCTGTAGGATTCTTCATAGAATATCTCTACTACTTCCTCATCAATGGATGTTGGTGCATAAGTTGCAATTATTTTCAAGGCAATCTATTTTATAAATATTTATCTCTGGTACTTCAATATGGGATGATTAAATTTCTCATAAAATAACATTTCTTGTCACTTTGGGATGGGCAGCTTCTGTGGTCAACTATTTTCTATGCATTTCCAAGAAATACTTGTGAGTCATCCTTCCTTTTAGATCCAACTTCCTTCTTCCTTTTGATTTCATTTCTGGCAAGACTGATATGCTGTAGCTCCTCCCACATGTACACACATTGGTAATTGGACAAAATATTGAGTTTATCAATGGTCTAAAGATTGTATGGTCCTTACATACCTTTTATGTTTGACTTTCCATTCTTTCACCATCACTGACAAAGGAGAAGATGGAGAGTTTTATTATGATTATGATTATTTTAATTTTCCATATTTCTTGCATCTCCATTAAAGTAAGAAAAAAAAAAGGCTTTGTGATTGCTAGGTGGTCAGTCTCAAGATGATGTACTTTTATTATTTAGCTATACTGGTCCTCAGAAGAGACTCTGTATAACCATTACTATCCCTAAAGAATTTCAAACATGCTAACTTGCTAGAGTCCTTGTCCTACTGTCATAGCCTTTAACATTCCCAGTCATTCCCAATCTGTCATGAGGTACCAGAGCCTACTCATATTAATGATATCTACCAAAGTAAATACAAAAGAATTTTAGGGATTTCAGTCATGCTGACTCTTTAGGAGCCCATTTATTTTGTTTTGGGGGGATATTTTTGGCAAAGATGCTGGAGAAGTTTGACATTTTTTCTCCACCCATTTCATTTTACAGATGAGGAAACTGAGGCAAATGGGATTAATTGACTTTTCAATGGTCACACAGATAATAACTGCTGAGGCCAAATTTGAAGTCAAGAAAATGAGTCTTCCTGACTCTAGGCCAGCACTGCATCCACTGCAGCACCTAGACATCCAGTTTTCAGGATGTGGAAGTGCTAGCAATTGGTGGGCAGAAAGTTTGAGGTGAGTTTTGAAGAGAACTAAGGAAAAAAGTAGGGGACGCTGAGGTCAGGAAAAGATCTTTAGAAAACTGAAGTCACTTATATATAGTGAGAAGAGAAAAAAACAGTGAAACCTGTGAAAATAGAACTATGAAAAGAACAATCAGATCATGGTGAGGATACCTGAGTTAGATGACAAATCATGATACCTGCAAACTGTGAACTTATGTAGGAAAGTCCCCTTCTCTGAGTCTCACTTATCCCATTTGTAAAAATGGTAATGGGTCTTTGGCATTCAAGAGTGCCCCTGACCTTTCATTACATTGCCAATAGCTCTTGGGGGCTACACATGCCACCATTCCCTTATACATTTTCCATTGGCTGTGATCTACAACAGCCCTGGAGACTGTGACAAGAAATTGAAGAAAAAGAGTTATTCAGAATGGATAGACCAATTCATAGTCCCACCAAGAATATATTAGGGAATCTATATTTTTCACACCCACTCCAGCATTTATCATTTTAGTTTTCTTTTTATATTAGACAATATAATGGTTGTGATGTGGTACCTCAGATTTATTTTAACTTGCATTTCTCTAATTATTAATGAATTGGAACATTTTATATGACTATGATTAGTTTGATTTCTTCTTCTGAAAAATGTTCATTCCCTTTGGTGTTTATCAAAATTCTTTGGCAAATATTATCTCATTTGATCTACACAATCTTTTGAGGTAGTTACTCTCCCGCCCCATTTTATAGGTGAGGAAACTGAGGCTGAGGTTATGTGATTTACTCAGGATCATGTAGTTCATAAGTATCCAAGGAAGGTTTTGAATTCAGATATTAACTCAGAGTCCAATACCATATCCACTGTGCCACTAGGTGCGTAATACTTAGCCTAGTTTAGAGGGCAGAGAAATTTGTCTATTCCCCTGGATTTCAGGAAATTTCAATAGCCTTCTAAATGGTTTATTGGCCTCAAGTCTTTACTATCTTCCATCTCAATCCATCCTCCACTCAGCTTTAATGAATTCTTCCTAAAGTATATATCTGACCACATCATCCTGTCACTCAATAAAAGATACTTACTCACAGTTGCCTCTATGATCAAATGTAAATTCCACATTTAGATAGAAATTGAAGAAACTTCTAAAGAATATAAGCCATGTCATTTGATGCAATGAATTAAAAAAAATAATAAATGAAACAATATTTATTATTCATGGGTAGGTAAAGCTATTTTTTAAAAATTTATTTATTTACTTTTTGTTTATAGCATTCAATTCCACAATCGCTTGAGTTCCAAATTTTCTCCCCCTCCTTCTCCTACTCCCTGCACCCCACATTGTGGCATGCAATTTACATTTAGATTGGTTCTACAAATACCTTCACATTAAACATTAGACAAGTTGTAAAGAAGGATTATAACCAGTGGAATTAACAATGAGAAAGAAGGAAGAAAAGAAAACAAAAAAGAGAGAGGAAGATGTTTGCTTCCATTGGCATTCAGACTCTGTAAATCATTCTCTGTGTATGGGTTTCTCCTTCTATCATGAGTCTTTTGGAGTTTTCTTATGTCCTTGCATTGCTGAAAGGATCCCAGTATATGAAAGTTAGTCATCATAGATATGATGTGTTTGTAATTTTGTACAATGTTTTCCTGGTTCTGCTGCCCTCATTCAGCATCAGTTTATATGAGTCCCTCAATGTGATTATGAAGTCTGCATGCTCCTCATTTCTTATAGGACAATAATACTCCATTACATTCATATACCACAATTTGTTTAACCATTCTCCAATTGATGGGCACCCCATTTAATTTCAATTCTTTGACACCACAAAAAGGCTTCTATAAATATTTTTGTACATACAGGTCCTTTCTCCATTTGTATTATCTCTTTGGAATACAGCATTAGAAGTTGTAATGCTAGGTCAAAGCATATGCACATTTTTATAGCCCTTTGGGAATAGTTCCGAATTGCTCTATCAAATGGTTGTATCAGTTCACAACTCCTCCAGCAATGCATTAGTGTTTGAATTTTCCCACACCTTCTCAAGCATTTATCATTTTCCTATTTTGTCATGTATGCAATCTGAGAGGTGAGAAGAGGTACCTCAGAGTTCTTTTGATTTGCATTCCTCTAGTCAAGTGATTTAAAATATTTTATATGATTATAAATATAGTTAATTTCTTCCTCTGAAAACTAACTATCCATATCCTTTGATCACTTATCAATTAGGGAATGACTTGTATTCTTTTATATTTCACTCAGTTCTATGTATATTTTAAAAATGAGACCTTTATCAGAGACACTTGTTGAAAAAATTCTTTCTTAATTTCCCACTTCCTCCTAATCTTGATTGCATTGTCTCTGTATGTACAAAAAAACTTTTCAATTTCAAGCAATCAAAATTATCCATATTGCTTTTGTAATGTTTTCTGCAGCTTTTTGGTCAAAAATTCTTCCATTCTCCATGAATTGGAGAGGTAAAGTATTCCTTGCTGTCCCAGAGAAATTACAGTCTCAGCCTTTATATCTAGATCATGAAGTCATTTAGAATTTATTTTGATACACAGTTGTAAATCCAGGCATTAGCAGCTTTCCTGAAGAATGCTACTGTGAACAGCTTATAAGATTCTGATTACACAGTATGATGAACACTCTATTTATTCCATAACAAATCAGAGGAAAATATTCACAAGAAATCAAGATACAACATTCACAATATTACAATTTATCACAGACAATCAAAATACAGGATTAACACCAACTTATAATAGAAAATTGCCACATAGTTTCCCCTACAGTGGTCACAAAGCTTTCTTTTTTTATTTTTTTATTTTTTATTTTTTTTATTAAAAATAAATTTATTTTATTAAATTTTTTTTGAGTTACATATTTTCTACCCGTCTTTCCCCCGCCCACCACCCCAAGACAGCCATCCCAGTGTTTCCCCCCTCCCCC
>JAQQSU010012996.1:0-11776 GCA_028627135.1 Pseudochirops cupreus | reverse complement strand
CATTTACTATCATTGTTTTCCCTCTCAGAATGACCTTGCCTAGTAGAGATAGTTTCTAGAGGCTCTGGCAGTTTTACAACATAAGAAGTAGCTAAGGTAGGGAGGGGCTGATGGCGTGCCCTTGCTTTCTCCATTCTGATACATGCAAGGGGAACTGTTCAGGATACCACTTTCATCAGTTTCCCCCTTCTTTTACCTACAATACCAATTAACCACCTTAAGTTTTGAGCCTTAAAACAATTGCCCAGATGACCTAGTTCACAATCTTACAACACTGTCAAAAAATTGTTTTCTTATTTATTTATTTACCTTATGGCCCTAAGGCCAAAGGTCCTATATACTTTAGCTAATGAGAGATCACACTCCATTCTACACAGCCACCAACTCTTTTTAAAAAATTGATTTGTTTATTGACTTTTAGTTTACAAAATTCAGTTCCACAATCTCTTGAGTTTCAAATTTTCTCCTCTCCCTCTTCCCCCCGCCCCCCGCCCCATGGCGTCCTGTAATCAAGTATAGGATCTGCAAATACTTTCACATTGGACATTAGTCTGGTTGTATAGAAGGGTTGTAACCAATGGAGTGAACAATGGAAAAAAAGAAAGAGAACCAAACATAGAAAAGAACGATAACATGTAGATTGCTTCAGATTCCATTTAAACTCTGTTCTTTCTAGATCTTTCTCTGAATGTAGGTATCTCCTTCCATCCTGAGAGTTGTAGAGTTGACTTATAACTGCATTGCTGAGAAGAGTCTAGTTTTTCAAGGTTGGTCATCACACATATGATGTGTCTGTGATTGTGTACCAATTTTTCCTTGTTCTGCTGTTCTCATTTAGCATCAGTTCATATAAGCCTCTCCAGCTGAATATGAAGACCGTCTCTTCCCCATTTCTTATAGCACAATAGTATTCCATTACATTCATACACCACAACTTGTTTAGCCATTCCCCAATTGATGGGCATCCCCTTAATTTCCATTTTTTTTGCCACCACAAAGAGAGCTGCAATAAATAATTTTGTACATATGGGTCACCAACTCTTAAATTCTGTGATTCTGTGAAATGCATTTGGAAGTGGAAGAAATGAAGAAAGAGAGTTTGGGAGAATTTAATTTTTTCCTCTAGAGATATAAAGGTTTATTAAATTGAATTAATTTATTTAAAGGGAGATAATGTTCTTTTCCTCTATTTCTTTTTCCTCTTGCCTTCTTCCTTTTTATTCTTTCATCTCCTCCTCTCAATCTTTTGTCCTCTTTCTTTTCTTTTTCTTCCTGTTCATGCACCCTATTACACAGTGTGATTCCCCTGCTTTTAGGACCCACAGCTCAAAGCACTAGTACTACTCTATTATGGCTACAATTTGAGTTAAATAGCCTACTGTGGGCGAGTCTGGGAACTTAAGCAACCAATTGTAACATGGCATCCAAAGTTATAAACATGTATATGAACTATATCCTGTTCAGAAATTGACAATTGTCTATGTAATGCTTTGATTCCATTTCTGGGTTTTTCCACTAAGATATTTCACCAAAGAGAAAGACATTAGCATTCATCTGTTTAAAAGAATTTTATTTAACAAGATAATTCCAAAGAATTTATGATAAAAAATGCTATCCACCTCCAGAGAAGGAACTGATGGAGTCTGAATGCAGATCAAAACATACTTTTTAAAATTTTATTTTTCTTGGGTTTTTTTTTTGGTCTGTGTTCTCTTTTGCAATATGAATAATAAGGAAATGTGCATGACTGCACATGTATAGTCTATATCAAAGTGCTTGCCTTCTCAAGGAGGGGGAGAGGAAGGAGGGAGGGAATTTGAAACTCAAAAATTATTTTTAAATGAATGTTAAAATTGTTTTAACATGTAATTGAGAAAAAAACATTCTTTTAAAAAATATATCTAAATAAATCATTCAGATTTTTTTTTTATCTAATGAACCCATATGATAAAGGTTAGATGTGGAAGAGACCTTAGCAATCATTAGCCTTTCATTTTTCACATGAAGAAACTGAGGCCTGTTGAGGTGAATTAACTTGATTAAGCTTATACAGTTTTTAAATGGCAAAGCCAGAACTCAAATTCAGATCTTTCATCTCACAGTCAAGTGATTCTATTACTGCAGGAACAAATTTCCCTTTCAGTCCTTATTTACTGAAGCCATTTTGCCAGAGATGGGCACTTCAGTGGTACACGCTGGCTGGAATGAAATAGTAAATGGATTTTGAAAAGCCCTGCTCTGCATGGCCTAGTGAAGGACATTTTACCCTCTCTGGTTGTATGAATTTTGCTATCAGCTAGAGCATTGGGGTTAGCAGTTGGTTATATCATTTCAAGAATGACATTTCTGAGGAACAGCTCTTGTAACACAGCCTTCCTGCCCCTCAATCATCCATACCACAGAAACGCCTGGCAACAGCATTTCATGTTCTTTTTTAACTCATGTTTTTTCCAGTACAGTAAATCATGCCTTAAATTCTCTTATCTTGGATAATAGTGCAATTAATAAGGCTTGTTGCTATGATAGCACCTACCTAGTTTGAACTATCAACTCTAACTACTGACCTCCCTGACTTCCTATAAGTTCCAATTAAAACCCCATCTTTTACAGAAAGTCTTTCCCAATCACTCTTCACTCTAGTGCCTTCCCTTGGTTAATTATTTCTTATTTATCCTTTATATAGCTTTCTCCATATGTGTGTCTATAAAAATACATACATATATATTCACAAGCACATATTTATGTTGTATCCCTCATTAGACTGTAAGCTCCTGCAGGGCAAGGATGGTGTTTTGCTTCTTTTTGTATCCCCAGCCACTTAGCCCAGTGCCTGGCACACAGTAGGCATTTAATGGATGCTTTTGATTCATTGATTAGCAATCTAAACTTTCTACAGTTCCCTAAACTCTCCTTTGATTTCTACATCTAAATGATTTTCCCCTAAACAGCATTTAGTAAGAGAGTGACTAATTCAGCCTCAGGCTAATGGGGGATGGGGAAGGAGGAGGTACTTAATATGTCCCTGGTGTTTATGCACTCAGAGCTCTCAGGACTCAGAACACCTCCAGTCTCCTACCAGTCCCCATGTTACCTTTGCCATAGTACAGTCTGGGCATACCTCCCTTGGGAGGCTGTCAAAATAATCATAGCTCAGGGGCAGCTAGGGGGTGAAGTGAATAGAGCATCAGCCCTGGAGTCAGAACCTGAGTTCAAATGCAGCCTCAGACCTTGACACACTTACCAGTTGTGTGACCTTGAGCAAGTCACTTAACCCCAATTGCCTTGTCTTCCCCATTAACAAAAAAAAAACAAACCAAAAAATAGTAATATCTCAGTCTTTAATAACACTTTCTGCACAAAAATCCTGAAAAACCTTGAAAGGGTAGGTGGGGTAATGTAGAAACTGACACTCAGAAAGATGAAATACCCAAGGTTACACAGCTAATAATGTTGGAGGCAGGTCTTGAATCCAAAGCTTCTGACTCAAACTTTGTTGCTTTGTATCATGCGCAATTGCTTCTGAGATGGCTTTCAAAAGAACTGGGTTCTAGTCTCAGTTTTCACTGGTTATCTAAGACCTTCTCCCTCTTGACCTGTCTAAATCCTACTTGTCCTTCAAGGCCCCTTTCTCATTAAGCCTTCTCTGACTATTCCCACTGTGTTATCTCTGTCTATGTCTCTGTCTCTGAATTTATATCCTTTTTATGGTAAATATTATGTGTTACTGAGGCAGGTAGGTAGCACAGTGGATAGAGTACCAGGCTTAGAGTCAGTAGGGCTTGATTTCAAATCTGGTCTCAAATACTTATTAGCTGTGTGACCCTGGGCAAGTCACTGAACCCTGTTTACCTCAGTTTCCTCATCTATGAAATGAGCTGGAAAAGGAAATGGCAAAGCATTCCCATATCTCCACCAAGAAAACTTCAAATGGGTCATGAATAGTCAAACATGACTGAAGAGTGACTGAACAACAACAAAAAATTTGTTACAGACAAGAGCAGAATCCTATAGATTCATTTAAAATCTTGCAGTTGTTTCATATGCGGTTTCATCACCTCAAGTATATATGTGTATATGTATATAAGTACATATACTTATATGTGAATATGTGTGTATGTGTGTATATATATACATACATACATATATATGTATGTATATATGGCAGGCTCCCTGAATGTAGAAAATGTGTGCTGCCTTATCTCTTCATAGCCCCTAGCTGAACATTGATATAGTGTGTATCAGGGCTATAGTTAGTAATTTTGGCACTTGACACGTGTACAGTTAAGCACCAGGCTGGGGGAGGATGGAGGTGGCAGGAGGGAGAAGGTCTAAGGGCATGATTAAAGTTGACTGGAGATAAAGGTCATGATAGTGGAGAAAGTGCAGAAACTGAGAGGGCAGGATGTTCAAAGGTTCAAGAAATTAGTGAAGATCCTGAGTCACACTTAGCTCCTTTGTGAGAAACTAGGTGTGCCAGATATTGTGCATGATTGTACAAGATTGAAAGTTCATCAATGATAGCAAAATAGATATGGGTAGGATAGAATGACCTTTAAAGGAGGAGAGGTGACTGATGAGTGATGGTAGCAGAGGAAGGGTCTGAAATTGGCAGGGGGAGCAAGGAATATACCAACTCTTCTTGGCTTTGTGGGTTGAAATTAAGAGAAGGAACAGTCAGTTCCTTAGTCTCTTGGGCAGCATACCAAGAGATATGGTGGTGTCAGGAGAAAACTAGGCTTCACTGAGCACCAGAAGATGGAAGGAATATGAAAGAAAGAAATTTACTATGAAAGGAAAGTTTGTCCATAGTAGAAGAGGGGGGAAGCACAGCAGAAAGTAAAGAACTGACCACTAAGTGGGGAGAAGCAATCTTTACTCAATGGGTCTTAAAAGGAGTAACTACTCTCTCTTGATCTTTTTGTTTGCCAATCAAGTCAATACTCTTCAAGCTTCTTTCTGTTAAGGTCAAGGGAGGCACTGCTTTCCCTCACCTTGGCAGGAATATGGGACCATGAAAACATGGTAGCTGAAGCATAAGCGTTGTTTTGGTAAGCTTAAGCCTAGGCTTTTGCATCCTGACTTCCTTTTCTGCTTTGTGTCTCTTTCCTGGGTATTCCTGAGCAGCAATATCAAGATAACATAGTGATTTCTAGCTTTGGGGTAAACCTTGCAAGTTCAAGAGGTCTGGAAATCCTTAGCCCCTCATTCAGAGCTGACTTGCAGAAGGTAGAGGTTCTACATGGTAGAGGATGATCACTGGCAAAGATAGGATGACTTGCTAAAAGACATAGATCCTGAAAGACTTGTTTGAATAGTATAGAATCAAGGGGAAGGTGAAATGCTACCTCAGTAGTTCTGTAAAATGTTTCATGTTTCAGAGTTTTAAGTATCAGACTCCTGAAATGAGTACAATAGTTATAAATTATTACTGTGTGTTTGAGTCTTTGTCAATATATGATTGTGAGTCTATTGTGTTAAACGTTTCTTTTATGTGGAGGAAATAAATAGTTGTCCTATATCTGATTTATGTTGTATATTTTTAAAGTTTATTTTGCCATTATGAACTATTTTAATTTAGCACAGCAGCCAAAAATAAATTTGCAAATTTTACTTCCTGAAAACAAATAAACAAAATAACACCGATGATACATACAGCTGTTCAATAAAAGAAATGAATATTGTGTTTTTACCATAAACAAAGTAGTGCCATTGTACATTTGTGGTAAAGCCTTTCAGGCATTGGTCTGATCAAACTCATTCAGACATACTATACCTTGACTCCAACATAATGGTATCATTTTAGTTCTCTTAGAGAATGAAGGACAACAATCAACCATCTGTTTGTGCATGGAGTGCCTTTCTACTTCTTCCTTTTGGGAGATCCTCAACATGAACTTGAGTGTTCACCAGTTTTCCCTGAGGCTCTGAGGTGGGAACATGAAAGGCAAAAGAGGGCGAGAAAGGGCCTGACTTCTCTTTAGAGATGCCCTCATCACCATTCCAACCCTGAGACTGAACCCAATCCACATATGGGTCCAAACATGGCAAAGGCCATTTAGAAGATTTTTTAAATCAAATTTCAAAACTGGTACTTCCAAAATTAGGTAAATCTTGTCTAGGTGACAGTGTGATGTAGACCTGGCTTCACCTCCTGGATCCTCTCTTTTGCTTCTCTTAGCTTACTTGTTTATAAAATGATCTCTAATAATCGTTGCACCTCTAAATCTGGGCTCCTATGTTTTCTAAATTAAAAAAAAAAATTTAAAAAAATCCTTTCAATGCTGTATCACCTATATATGACCTTTCTTTATTTTCAGGGATAAAGATAATTGAAGGTACACAATGTGACACAGTTGAAAGAGTGTAGATTTGGAATGAGAAGACCTGGCTACAAATCCTGAATCTACTCATTATTTTCTGCGCAACCTTGGATGAATCATTGACGTTACCTGTAAAATGAGGCAATCAGATCAGATAATCACTGAAGTCCTCTCCAACTCTAAATTCTATGATCCTATGACTGACTTTGGGAAAATTACTTAATTTTCTGTGCCTCAGTGTCTTCATCTGTAAAATGGGGGTGGCCAACATCTGTCTCGCCTATCTCATAGGGTCACAAAGAGCAAATGGGATAATCCTAGCACAGTATAAGAGCCTCCGGAAGGCTGAGGGCAAAATGAAAAAAAAAAAGTTTCCTTCAGTGCTTGATGGAATTATTACATTTGCCGTAACAATTGCTTCTCAGTAAACAAAGCAAAACAAAACCTTCTCTACTTACTATTCTTTCCATAGCACTCTGCTTTCAAACAAACAAACAAACAAAAACCCAATTAAATCATTTCTTTCCAGACTACTTCAGGTTTCCCTCCATGCACTCCTTGCCTAAAGAACCAACTTAGTACATGCTCTCTCTGAATGCTGGGCCATATTCAGATAGATACTGTATTGCTGTCATAACCTTTGATGGAATTTGGGAATTTTAGCCTTGATTAGACTAGACTACGCTATTTGATACAACCATATCATTTGATTGCCTGTGCCTACCAGCTTTCATGAGGGCATACCTCATTTTATTACCCTTCACTTCATTACACTTCACGGATTCTGTGTTTTTTACAAATTGAAGTTTGTGGCAACCCTGCATCAGGCAAGTCTATCAGTGCCATTTTCTGCATCATGTCTCTGTGTTGCATTTTGGTGATTCTCAAAATATTTCAAACATTTTCATTATATATCTGTTATGGTTATCTGTGATCACTGATCTTTGATGTTACAATTTAACTGTTTGGGGGTTCTACAAACCTCATTCACATAAGATGACAAATTTCATCTATAAATATTGTGTGTGTTCTGACTGCTTTACCTATTAAACATTCCCCATCTCTCTCCCTGTCCTCAGGCTTCCCTGTTCCCTGAGACACAACAATATTGAAATTAGTCCAATTAATAATCCTACGATGACCTCTAAGTGTTCAAGTGAAAGGAGCAGTCAATCGATGAAAACTTCATTGTTGTCCTATTTTAAGAAATTGCCCCAGCCACTCCAACCTTCAGCAACCACCGCTCTGATCAGTCAGCAGCCATCAACACTGAGGCAAGACCCTCTACCAGCAAAAAGATTATAATTCAGGTGGTGGCTAGCAATTTATTTTTAGCAATAAAGTATTTTTAATTATAGTATTGGTTTTTATTGTGCAATAATAGTATCACATACTTAATAGACTATAGTATAGTGTAAACATAACTTTTATATGTACTGGGAAACCAAAAAGTTCACGTGACTTGCTTTATTATGATTTTTGCTTTATTGTGGTGGTCTGGAATCAACCCCACAACATCTCCAAGGTTTGCCTGTATGTAATAGAACCTTTTCTAAGAACCAAGTGGCTCAAAAACACAGTTATATAGCATCGACATTTATGGTCTGGCTAGTCAGGAGTAGGAGGGCTGATGTGGGGGTGGGGAAGGGGAGCCTGGAGCAGAGCAGAGGGGAATAATTCTACTCCTGTCAATCCGTCTTAGCCAGATCATTCAGAACCTATGAAATATCAAGCAACATAATTGAATTGGGAATGAGTTGTGTCCACTGTGAGCAGTGAAATGCTGAAGGCAGCACATAAAAGCTCAAGAAAGAGGAATGAAGTCTATTTCCAGTAGGTTAATACAGAGCAGGGTTTGCTTTGCTTCCCCTCCCCCACCTCAAAAAAACCCAACTTTCAGCAAATAAATCATAATTCTGTTTCTCTTTGTCTCTCTCTGTCTCTGTCTCTGTGTCTGTCTATCTGTCTTCCTTCTCTCCCATCTCTCATCAACTCTAATAGACAGCATTTGCAGTGGATTAAAATCACCACAAAGAAATTCGAAATGCTGTTCTCCAAAGAGACCCTACTAAGGGACTGGCTATAGATCCAGCTGAAGAGAGTTGTCACACAGCGTGCAAGGAGACTGACATGCCCGCCCTGAAACTCTCAAGTGCCATCATTTACACACTTACTTGCACCACTGGCTGGATTTCAGTTTTCTCAAGATTGACAAGTCTTCTTGTAGCCTCCAGCCCCCTCCTCCCTCTGGCTCTCTTAAGTTACCAGCTCTGACTTCTTCTGGATTTCACAGACCTGAACACCAATTACTGCTGCTTGAAGCAGCAAATGGGGCTTGAAGCTGTTTGAAAGTCTTTTTAATTAGAACTAAGAAAAAATAAAAGGTCAGAGTGCCCGTGGCTGTTTTTCACTCATTCAGAATGTCAGACATTTGACAGAATTAATCCAGCAGACATAAAATCGGCATGGAAGGGGACTAGACTCAGAGGGAGAGGGACCATTATGAGTGTTGTTCATTCACAGAATCATAGACCTGGAACTGGAAAAGGCCTCATAGGGCAATTCATCCAACCCTATCATTTTGTAGGTGAGGAAACTAAGAGACCAAGTGACTTGCCAAGGTCAGAGGTAGGATTTGAATCCAGGTCTTGTCATTGCAAAACCAGTACTCTTTCCATTGTACCCCATTGCTTCACATGGACCTCCCACTAGGCCCCTTGATTGACCAAGTACAGGATCATAAGTAATTTGATTTAACTATATTTAAAGATCCCTGGGCTAGAGACAAGTAGAATTTGAAAGAATCTCTGTTCCAAGATCCTTAGGCCCTACACCCAGCAGACTCAAAGTGAAAGGTGTCCTAAAATATCTGAAGAAGTGGTTTTTAAACAAGTGACCTCCTCTGATAGTTGCGATATGACAGGAAGAAAGAAAGGAAGGAAAGAAGGAAGGAAGCAGAGAGAAGGAAGGAAAGAAGAAAAGAAGGAAAAAAAAGGAGGGAAAGAAAGAAGGAAAGAAGGACAGGAGAGAAGAGGAAAAAAAGACATTTATTAAGCAAATTCTATGTGCCAGGCACTGTGCTAAGCCCTTTTAAAATATTATCTCATTTGATCCTCACTATAACAATGAATAAAGTTAAGGAAATTTGTATGAGGCAAACAATGGTTAAGTGACTTGACCAGGGTCATACAACTATTAAGTGTCAGAGGCCATATTTGAATTCAGGGCTTCCTGACTCCAAGCCTAGTGGTCTTCCCACTGTATCACTTATCTGTCTGTTGGCAGAAAAGGTCTAGATGACTCTGACATAAGATTGTAACTTTGCTGTCTGGTTCATTTGACGTTTGGGGGGTAATTTCCCATTTGTGTAGTGGTTAACAGATTTAATATGATAACTAAGTAGTATAACAGTTTCAGAACTGGAAGGGGCCTTCAGGGTCATATAGTCCAACTCCATCATTTTGGCGATGAGGAAGATGAGGCCTAGAGTTTAGTGACTTGACTGAATTTGGGCTTAAATCCAAGTGCTCTGATTACATACATAGTGGTCTTTTCCCTATACCATACAAAGGACAAAACACAGCCTGATTTAGATTTCATTAGACGCAACTTGTCCTGAAATCATAACCTTTACTTCAAAATGGTGGCATTTTTCCTTTAGTCTATAGACCATTCCCAATCTAAAAATATAAATTCTAGAGGCTAAAAGCTTTGGCAGACTAAAAGGGGACTGAAACCACCATGGGTCAGTGGTACTTGATTTCATTTGAAGTTTACAATCATTAATGTAGAGCAGATGTGTCAAATATTAGGCCCACAGGCCTGGATTACTTCTATTACTGCTAGAACTAGACTAAATGTAATATGGAAATTTTTAACAAAATTAATAAAAATAAAATAAAATATAAACACTATTACATTTAAAAACTAAATCAACATATAGCTTTAGACCTTTGAGAGATACAAAGATAAAGAATGCAATGTTCCCACCCTCAAAGAGTTTCTTAGGTAAAATTACATTCATACAATGGTTGAAGTAAAGTCTGCTTTTGGGTAGGTTCACGTGCTATAAAAATGAGTTATGATTTAATATATATCTTCAATATCACCAAATCTCTAGGATCTGTTTTAGAACTTAGTCTTGGGGAGCTCTTATTCTTAACCTTGCTTAAAGATAACTCAGGATATCTCCAGGAATCCCAATGGGTATTTGGAATGTAATCAATTTGCCTTTTAATGCTATTTTTGGGGGGAGGAGTATATGGCACTTATATTTCTGAAGTTGTTAAGTTTAGAGACCATAGAAGACAAAGATAGATAGTAAGGAAAAATTTTCTAAAGTACATTTTAATAAGCACAGACAGGAGCTAAGAGACTTAACAGAATCGTCTTTCATTCAACAACAAATTGTTTCTGCCCTGAAAGGGCCTAAATTTCTTAGGTAAAATAACACTCGTACAATGGTTGGGGCAAAGTCTGCCTTCAAGGAGGTTCAGATGCCTTAAAAATTAGTCTTCATTATCTCTGTTTAAATCCCTGAAGTCTGTTTTAGAACATAATCTTTGAGAGCACTTCATTGTGTTTAGAGATAGCCCAGGGTATCTCCAGTGATCCCAAAGGGTATTGCAAAATCCTCTAAAGAAAAAGAATTTTAATCCACGTGACTTTTTAAAAATAGATCGTCATGTAGAACCTTTCAGAGTGAGGTAGGCTGGGAATGAGAAGACAGAGCAAAGTCAAAGCCTCGAATTAACGTAGTAAGAAGGAACAAGAGAATATAGACTCCAAAAAATTTGGGATTTACTGCCCTATGGTCTGGGATTATGTTTTGTCTTGCATAGCACCTGGCACTGGGGGGAAGAAGGAGGCACTTTTGGTGAGTCATGAAAAAAAGCTTTTGCTGAGGTAGTGTTTGCTCCCTATGAATACCTACGTGGCTCTAAGATCTTTTGCTACTTCCCAGTAGTTTTATGCTATTCAGGGCCAGCGTCTACTCAGATCTATAGTTTTGAGCCTCTACTGCTAGGTATATAATAAGGGATCATATACCCATGTACAAAGGGTTATTATCCCCTACATATTCTTAGGCCACTAGAAGGATAACACTTGTTCCTGGATATCTCCTGATCCTAGGGTTGTTCACTGTCACTCCCAGCAACCAGCTGTACCTAGGGGCTGCTCCAGCCCATCTTAGAAACTACTGCTTACTGAAGAGCAACTAACTGCTGGCCTGCTTCCCCTGATTCTCTGCTGCTGGTATCTGCAAGTGGGCTGCTGTTCCACTGAGTTGATGGTGCCCTTTGTTGTTGCTCTTCTTCCCCTTTAGTTGTTATCATGAAGAAAGGAAGAAAGAAAGAAGGAAGGAAGGGAGGGAGGTAGAGAAGAAAGTAAAGAAGGAAGGAAAGAAGAAGAAAGGAAGAAAGAAAGAAAGGAAAAAGAAAGAAAGGAAGGAAGGA
>JAQQSU010012995.1:0-11777 GCA_028627135.1 Pseudochirops cupreus | reverse complement strand
GCTTTCTGGTAGTCCAATAATTTTTAAGTTGTCTCTCCTGGATCTGTTTTCCAGGTCAGTGGTTTTTTCAAGGAGATATTTCACGTTGCCCTCTATTTTTTCATTTGTTTGGATCTGTTTGATAGTATCTTGATTTCTCATGAAGTCCCAGAAAACTTTTTGAGAGAGATTTGATTAAGCCAGACCATCCTGAAAATTTTTAAAGACAAAACAGGGAGGAATACAGCAAACAAGAAAGTGGGAGGTGTGTGTGTGTGTGTGTGTGTGTGTGTGTGTGTGTGTGTGTAATCTATTTTCCTAAAACAAAGTCTTTTCTACATCAACGACAGTTAAGCCACCACATTTGCAATCTGACGTCACAATCCTCGTTATGCATGATGAGGAAATGGAAATAGTACCAAAGAAATAGACACCTAGACACAGCGCCTAGACTATTAAAGTATACATAGAAGAGCTCCATGCTTGAGATGTCATGATTTTGAGGGCACTGTGGAATTCTCTAAAATAATGCCCAAAAATTACCTTGAAAGAGAGGAAGACACAATGTCTAGTGCATAACAAGTACTTAATTAATACTTGTTGATTGGTTAGCTATAAAAAAAATTTGACTGAGTCAAATAAGATGTGATTTTAAAGGAATATGCTCCAAAAAATATTTCTCCTGTGTACATGTTAAAGTCATACATAGTTTCGTTGAATTACTGGATAAATTTTCCACATCGTTGAAATGCATATGCTTTCAAATTCTGGTACCATATTTTGGTTGTATTTAAAATATACACACACATAGAGTATGGTACTGCGAGGGATAATTTATAGTGAAGTTTTGCCATTCTGAAAAATCAAATCTAGAATGGCTTCAGTATTCACTAGGCCTAAGTTTAGGTCACCTGACCTTCAAGCAATTTGGGGCTTAGAGCAATGGAGACCCTCCCCCAGAGCCAGCTCAGCACAAGATATACCAAATAAGGTTAAGACTGCTTTCATTGGACACCCACATGTTTCTAGGTCCTTTGTCTCAGAGAGATTCCCACGCTTAGGTTGTGGGTCAGCCCCCCTATCAATAAGAGTGAAGGCCAGTTGGGGGGGGTTGGGTTTCTGCATTAGAAGATTATATAACCATGGTCTGGCTTCTACCTGTTGCTCTCTCCCTGATGCCATGTGGGTGACAGGGGCAGAGTCCTTTCTCATGAGAAAGAATAAAGATCTTTTCTGACTTCAGATTCAGACTCTGAACTCTTTCATCTCACACAGTACTCAACATTGATGTTTGTCACAGCTTCAAAGATTGGGTGTTGTTGCCCATCAATTTCTGTTCTCAATGAACTGTGCCATGGATGAATAATTTTATTTCAAACCATATGTGAAAAGGGCCCACATTGAATTTAGACTAAGAAGACAATGGAGGGAATCTTAAGACAGATTTTGCAATTATTAATAACTGGTAGAATATACTGAATTAGACTTTATTTTCTGTCCAATTATAATTTTGAAGGGGCAGCATGGTATAGAGGATATAGAGGATAGAGTGTTCAGCAGGAAGATAGATTCAAACTTAACACCTTCATGACCATGTGTAAGTCACTTAACCTTTGTGGGTCTTAGTTAACTTCAAGATTTAGCTACTAAAACATAGGCAGGTTTTGATCTGTATTGGTGTATACTTCATGTCTTAGTATAATTTTGAAATCTATCAGTTTCATATTATTTGTAAATTTTAGACTAAAATGCCAAATATAATATCAAATTATTCATCTTCCAGGGAGTTCTATCAAGTCCCTGAAATAAATATCCATTAGGTGTTCATTGTTTTTCTAAATCAATATCTAGATGCTAGCATTTATTAAATTAAACTTGAAAGTCTTTCAAAATCTCTCCAAATCCAGGAGAAGATTGATCTCAGAGAGTTTCATTCATTGGACAACTGTATTTAGATGGTCTTTCCTGTTGCCAATACTAGCATGACATTGACTACCCTTGGACTTAAGTGCCTAGAAAGCAAGGTATGTTATATTTCACCCTTCCCCAATATCCTTAAGATGTTTTGGGGTATCTAGACAGTCTGCCAGTGGTTCCAGCCCCCACTAAAAAAAAACCTCCAAAAACTTGCAGTCTGAACAGAAGTGGACCCTTTCACAATTTCTATTATGTACAAGATTATAGTATGTATAGTGGAAAGAGCCCTGCCTCTGAAACCAGAGGACCTGGGTTCAGGTGTGAAGCTAACCACCTGTGTGACCATGGATGGACAAGTCCTTTAACTTCTGTTTTCAGCATCTGTAAAATGAAGGGATTGAACTAGATGACTCTTGAGGCCCTTCCCAGCACTAGATCTATTCCCCTATAAAGATTTCCTATATTTTTTTTAAGCCAGTTTACGTTTCCAATCTGTTACTAGATTCCCACCCCCCACCACTGTCTTTTTGGCACCTAGATGAGCTCATTCTCAATTGAATGTGAACCCAACTTAGCTTGCCTCTTCTCTTGTGATAAGGAGGCATGACATCTATTCTTTAGGCAAAGTTCATGAGGCTCTACACTTCTAGCAGCCCCTAAGCTCTTGAGTGTTTGTCTCTCTGTTTCCTAAACCCTGAAAGACATAAAAGGTTTCCATTTCTATCACCTGGGCTGCTGCATTTTATTGGTTCCTGTTGAAGGTTTTTTTGCTAGTGCCTCCTCTAGCAGTTAAAAGAATGAAGACTTTCTATTGGTTCAGGTATTAACTGGCAAAGATTCCCCATTCTTTCTGCTATTGACAGAACTATCTGCTGTTGTTGGATATTGGAGCCAGGGGGCTGGGGGCTAAGGTCAGTTAAGTTTTCTTCCTCAAAATCTTTTGTGTAATGCTTTTGCTGGCCTGGTAGCAGTTAAGGGATCGGGTATGCTTAGCTGTTCTTTTTTCCTTTCTATTTCTGCCTTTTTTCCCTTATGACTTTATCTTCTAGTGTTTAGTACTTCTCTTTTCCATTTTTACTGAGTTGCGAGTCAAAATCACATTTAACTCTTTATAATTCTTATTTCAGTTTTTTAGTTCCTTCCTTTGACATCACCGCTCCATTTTCTCCAATTCTTTGTCTATTTCTTACGACTTAGATAACTTCTGCTGCAAGTTAGTGGGGTCCTCTTTGTCTTGATTTAATAACTTTTTTTTTCTGGTCCACTTCTGATAATTGAATTCTACATTTTTCTGCCTCCAAACCATATTTCATATTTTGTTTCTAGGTCTTGCCTCTCCATTTCTAATTAGGTCACCTTATTAGTTTTTACATTTAATTCTGTTATATCTTCTTTCCCTGACTGTTTGTTTGCCTTGTAAACTAATTTATTTCTTCCTATAATGAATTAAAAATACTTTATGTCAAGATGTGTGAACAATGCCCAATCTATGCAAAATTCCTCTTTGGTTCCACGTGGCATAAGGTCTATGCAATTTTGAAAATATTCTTCATATAATCTGGTTCTAGGACAGCAGATGTACAACTGCCCCATTGCCAAGTATAGTTTATCTTCTTCCTAACCCATTTTCCCAGTTTGACTTTTTGCTTAATTTTGGCCCCAGATGTTCCTGCCAGCAATTGTATAGTAGTTCTTTATCTCTTTACTTATTTCTGATTTCATTTAGCTATTTCAGATGCCTTTGCCAGTGTTTTACAGCTAGATCTGTATATAATTTCTTGAGAAACAACCTAATTTAGACAAATCATTTGAACAAGTCATACTCTCTGATACGAACCCAAAGCAAACATCTAAGTGTCACTGTTGCTGTTATCTAAAAAGCAAAGCTACAATTTTGCATTTTATTTTTTAATGGGTTATGTATGCATAGTCATGTAAATCATATTTCCATAGTAATAATGTTTTGAAAGAAATCAGAGACCAAAGAAGCCTCACAAAAAAATAAAGTAAAAAAGTATGCTTTGATCTGCATTCAGACTCCATAGGTTCTTTCTCTGGAGGTGGATAGCATTTTTCATGATAAATTCTTCAGAATTGTCTTGGATCTTTGTATTGCTGAGAAGAGCTAAGCTGATCGTCATATAACAGCAATATTGTTTTTAGAACAACTTTGAGCAGATAAGTCATTCTGACTATTATAAATGTCCAAATTAATACAAAGGACACATAAAGAAAGATGCTATCTACATCCAGGGAAAGAACTGATAAATAGACATATGCATAGAATGATTTTACCTGTATATATCTTTGTGTCTAGTAATAGCCCTCTTTAGGGTGGGGGAGGGAAGGAGGAGGGAAGAAAAAAGAGAAAAAAAGAAATTTACGTGATAATTTTGTTGTGTATTTAAAAGGAATAGCAAGCTGTATGTAATAGATTGAGTTTCGTGTGTGATCATCTTTTTTTATATGTTACTAAAATCCTTGTTTTATTCCATAAATTAAAAATAAAATAAATATAAAAATAATATCCCTGTTATTGTGTATAATGTTCTCTTGGTTATGCTCACTTCATTTTGTATCAGTTCATGTAAGACTTTCCAGATTTTTCTGAAACATCTGTTCATTATTTCTTATAGCACAACAGTATTTCATCACAATCACATACCACAGCTTATTTAGT
The DNA here is from genome assembly GCA_028627135.1 of Pseudochirops cupreus. NCBI lineage: Eukaryota > Metazoa > Chordata > Mammalia > Diprotodontia > Pseudocheiridae > Pseudochirops > Pseudochirops cupreus. Next base: position 7,201 of record JAQQSU010012995.1, on the reverse strand, counting down.
TATTCCCCAATTGATGGGCATCTCTCTCAATTTTCAATTCTTCGCCACCACAAAAAGGGCTGCTATAAATGTTTTATACACACAGGTCAATTTGACATTTTCAAAGAAGACAAACAACTCCTTGTTCAAAGCACACCCCCAAAGGGCAGTTTTGAAACCGAAAGATGGCTACTACTCTGGATGTAGAACATCCATCTGGAAAGGGGAAAAAAATCAGAATGAAGTAAGGGAACTGCCTAGGGCAAGGATCACTGAAGAAAGAAAAGATAGGAAAAGCTAATCAATAAGAGTAAGCAATTCAAAGCTCTCCTTTTTATCTACTTGTTTATTGTTCAGAAATCACCCAGTTGCGTAGGTGGGGAGACGGGGTGAGGAGCCTCATCTCCAAAAAAAAATTATTTGTAATGAGATTCATCCAGAGTCCTGACTCCTAGCATTATCACTTTTGCATATTCCAATGCAACCTTCCCTCAAATGACCTGTTTTTGGATTTTTTGCATTTGTTTTTTAACCAAACTGTAATTTAAAAGCAAACACTAGGGGTCTCCACTAGATTTGTTAAGAACAACACTGGGAAGTTGTAAATGTGTGGGTGGGTGGATGGATGTTTGGATTGTAGCCTTCCTATGAAACCTAAGAAACTCTGCCCAGCACTAAGGGAAGTGGTCCCACCCAGCCCCCCTTTTTGGAGGTACAATATCCCCTTCTTCCCAGATGGTAACTTCCTCTCTTTAGGCACTAGACAATAGGATGCGTTGTTGGCTGAACCCCGAAGAATAAGCCGATTCTGCAGTCAGCCAACAGTGGTGGCCCTGGTGGTGGGCACGCCTTCTTTATCCTACAGGAGGCATACATAAGGTTCTTCTGTAGGAGTAAATGGGCTGGGAATATAATCCATTTGGGATATTTTCCTCTAGCTAATCCTTCGAGATCCAAACCTGGATCTTAAGGCTGTTGTAAATGGTCTGCAGTTTCTCCAGTCAATTCCTTGTCAGTTCTTGTCCATGTTAGTTTCATTAAGTCCCACTCCCACTTCTTTCCTCCCATTACAACCCATATGATCACAAGATAAATGAATGTTTCTATGCCCATTTGTTTAACATGGAAAAAACCTTGCCTCAATGCGTAAGTACAACTTCCTCAAATAAATTCATGATATTGTGATTCATTTCTCTCCTAAAACCAGTTTCCACTCATAAACTGGATTTCTGGAAACACAAGAATAAATTTATCACATCAAAGGCAGCTCACGTTTAAAATTCATGCATTTCAAAACCACAGTGTCAGGCACAGAGGTGGGGTTCAAAATGGGGCGCTTCACTAATAATTCGCCTTTGATTGTCCATGGTCCATTTCCGTGTATCATTGGCAGGTAGACTGTGAAGGCAGGAGAGAGAAGGGAAAATGAGGGAGAAACACAATATTTTCTTTGCCCTATGTCCTGTTGAGCTTTGTAACTCACACTGGTAAATGAGGCACATTAATCTTGGTGCAAAAAAGGATACAAGTGTACAAGCTTTCATCTAAAAAAAAAATGACTAGCCTGCTTTCCTGCTGCTCCTTTAAGTTCCCACAGGGTGTCTAGAGCATATAGCATTGTTTAGCTTGGCAGGGAGTCTCTAGCTACACACAGAAACCCTAGGCTCCCTGCTTCTTATTGAGAAAGCATGTGTGGGTGTGTGGGTGGGTGTGTGTATGTGAAAGAGAGAGAAAGAAAATGTTTACCTTATTGGAAAGGTCTTATGTTCATCTTTTCCAAAGAGGTGAGAGGTTTGGGTGGGGAGAGGCTCCAGGGTCCTTTAAAAAAATTCCCTTAAGAATTATGATTTTCTTTTGGACTTTCTTCCTACCCCCACAGAGAAAAGAAAACTGGAAACTAAGTGCAACAGCCAAGCAGTAACAGTATGATCTAACACCAAGGAAACAAAACAAACCTGAGCTTTCACCTACATAGAATCACACAGCCATCTAAGGTTTTATTGCAAACATAACTCCTTGTCACCTTTAAGGTACACATTTTGGTAAACCAAAGAAAGGTGATTTTCAGAAGGAAAAAGAAAAGAGCCTTGGGATATTATTTCCATTTGATTTAATAAGATCCTTTGGGGACATCTCTTCGGCAAGATAATTTTATTTGTTAACTTAAACAAGGTTGCTCTGGTTACCATAGCAACATGTGTGCTGATCCCTCTGTCCAATGAGGCTGTAGTTTAGACCTGAATGGGGATGAGGTGGTCGTGAGAGATTTAGGCCATATCTGTATTTACAAAGGCTTTACATGACTCGTACTGACGGTTTTGGATATCAGAATCTGTTCCATTTCTTTACTGTAGGACAAATTTTCCTGCAAACTATTCTAAAATCAAAGGTAGTCTGTAAGGGGTAAATTATTCTCTTCACAATCTATAAATAGCACATTGAAGATCTTTGTTGATTTTACATGAAAAATGTTAAATTTATTCTCCAAATTCAGATTTGTAATTAGCATTATGATGGGAGAGGTAGCATGATAAAGAATTTCCTTGGGAGACAGGAAAATCTGAGTCCAGGTACTGCCTCTGACACATACTGGCTTTATTACTCACGTTGGCCAAGTCACCTATCTCATTCATTACTCCTACCAACTCCCTCCCAGAATAGTTTCAGATATCTGCATTTTTTTGGTAAAAGGAAGTCCCTCATCTGGAGATCCTTATAATCAGTGAAATCACAGGTCCAGAATAGGTGGATGTTGGAGAAACCTAGAAAGACTTATATGAACTGATGTTGAGTGAGGGAAGCAGAACCAGGAGAAAATTTTACACATAACAGCCACAGTGTGCAAGGACTAATTTTGATAGACTTAGCCCTCCTCAGCAATGCAAGGACCTAAAACAATTGAAAGAACTCATGATGGAAAATGCCATCTACATCTAGAACAAGAACGATGGAGTCAGAATGCAGAATGAAGCAGACTATTTTCTTTTTTGTTTTATTTCATTTTCCTTTCTTGTGGTTTTTCCATTTGTTATAATTCTTCTTTGCAACATGACTAATGTGATAGGAATGTATGTGTAGAGCCTATATCAGATTACATGTTGGCTTGAGGAGGAGAGGGGAAGGGAGGGGGAGAAAATGTAAAACTTATGGAAGTGAATGTTGAAAACTAAAAATAAATAATTTAATTTAAAAAAAAGAAAGGGTTGAATTTAGAGTCCAATGACAGGGTGGAGGGGGTGGGGGGGGAAGGGAGGGGAAGAAATCACAGGTCCAGGTTGAGCCAGTTCCAGTGATGGGAGATAAAAACAGTTGAATATCAGGTGTTGTTTTTTTTTCTCCCCAGGGCCTTAGTAACTTTGGAAGAGGGAAACGGAAGAAAAAAAACTAGAAATCAGAAGACTTGGGTTCAAGATCTAACTTTGTTGTGTGCTAGCTTCATGGCTTTGGACAAGTCACTTAAGCCCTCTGTTGTCTGAAAAATGTGAATAAAGTAGGGATGATAATATGGTTGATTTAAGGAAAATATCTTATAAACCTCAAAGTCCTTTGTAAATATGAGTTATTATCTGGAAGAAAGGCCAACAAATATATATAATCTCTGGGACATTCTTATCTTAACTTCCATTTTCACAGACAAGTTGGTTTGCCAGTTCTCCAAAGGTAACCCTGAGGCATATGAGGTAGTTCTCTAAAGCTATTGGCTCAAGTCCCTGCATGCTTTCCCCCAAGATTATAACTTGAGAATCAATCTATTCAGTCTTAAGTTACTTTTAGTTCTTTTTTTTTTCTTTTGGAAGGCAGAGCAAGTGGGGTTAAGTGACTTGCCCAAGGTCACACAGCTAGTAAGTGTTAAGTGTCTGAGGCTGAATTTGAACTTGAGTCCTGACTCCAGGGCTGGTGCTCTATTCACTGTGCTACCTAGCCGCCCCTTAAGTTACTTTTAGAAAGGAATATTGACTAAGTCAGCGCAATAAGAACATTTGGTACAAATGAGATAATAATTGTAAAACACTTAGCACAGTGCCTGGAGCATAGTAAGATCTCTTTGTATATATGTTAGTAATTATTGTTATTCTTACAAGACATTCCCCCAAATGCCTCCCCACAAGTATGTGCAGGAGAAAGTTGGCTCAATCTTAGCATGTGTGGCAAGGGAGTGACTCACAGATCCTATTTGCTGGAAGTCATTTTTTTCTCTCTTGAATTTACAGGATGCTCAAGAAATTCCCCTTAAGCGTAGTAAATTTCCATCCAGTTGTTGATGAATCCCAATACAGACATCGTCACAGGCTGATCCAGGGATGCTATTTGGGATGCTGATAGAAAGATGGAAACTGCCGCTGTCCTTAGGGGAGGGGCAGGACACCAGTGGGAAGATGGGAAGTTCAACATCCTTTACACTTTTTGAAGATTGAATGCCTTCCTCAGTCAGGAAATGGGAACGAGAACTGGCTGAGGCCAAAGCCACAATTTTTTCTTCTTGCCTCTGCCCCAACCCTATCTCCAAGTAGTTTCTTCTCTAGGGGTTTTACCTAGAACTTCACACTTTCTCCAATTTTTGGAAATCTTTCATTCTGGGTAACTTGATGCTTTATACAGACTCCCATGCTTCATTCCCTCCACTCCACTCCCAGAACAGACTTCTAGTCTGGTGACATTTTATTTCATCAAATAGGTTTCAAATATTTTCCCCACTTAGTCCAAAGTCTACGAGTGAATGATTGAACACGGATTTTGTGAGAAACCTTTGTGATAATAAGCACCTTGTAAACCTTTAACCACTATATTAATGACAGTTATCATTGATTGAGACATGTTTTGATCTAGTTGAGACATCTAGACTAAAATGCAATGGGATGATTTTGACCTAACTTTACAAATAAATCAGTCTAATTGCGCTTAGCCACGCAGGTGGGGTGTTCCTTAGTATTGTAGGTGCAATTAGTCAAGGTACAAAAGTTTCCATAGTAAAATGCTTTTTTACTTTATTTTTCATTCTTAAATGGCAATACTAGGACAAAGCTAAATTGATTCTCACCGAATTATCTTTTACCTAAAATGAGGTTTCAAGGTCATTAGTGTCCTTACTATGTAGAGTGGATTATTGAGTTAAATATCATGAGTTGACATTATACCAAGAAAATGATATCCAAATTCTTGGAGGAAAGGTTGCATGGATAGATAAAACTGTATTTACAATGGACTTGTGTTTGTGAGAGATAAACAATTCAGAGAAGGGCTTTTATAATATGGAACCCTTTGTCTTCTGGCTTCTCTCAAAATGATTTTCATTTTCAATTAACCTCTTCTCAGATGACTACAACAAAGGGAAACAGACTAATTTGAAGATCCTGATAAAACATTAATGTCAAGTATTTAACTCTTCTGGAACCTTTTGAAACTTTAGAATTCTTTTAACTGTAATCAGTAGTGAAGTTAACTTTTTAGAGACTCATGAGGATGAATAATAATACAGAAATACAGAATGTTTCTCAGAAATTTATGCATAGTTTCAATGCTGACAGGGCATTTATAAATTGAGACAGAAATAGTATCACTTGTGCTGTGCTGTGACTCTGTGTAATTAGCCACTGGCTGTCCCTGGGTGGATTGTTATGTGATTACACTAAGGCAATGTGGGTAAAAAAAAAAATTAAAGTGATTCAAAGGTTTTGGAAAATGGGAAAATTTGCAAATCCATCAGAATAGAAGTTTTTAAACTTGGTATCTGTGAACTTGTTTTTAAGAAATATTTTGATAACTATATTTAGTATGGTTGATTTCCTTTGTAATAACATGTATTTTGCTCAATGGATTTAAAAACATTGTTTGAAGAAGGGGCCCGTAGGCTTCACCAGATTGCCAAATGGGTCCATGATGCAAAAAAAAAAGTTAAGAACCCCCACATTAGAGATCTGAATTCATAACTAAGCCACCAATGTGATTTGTAGCAGGCTGACCAAAGCAAAAAGCCTTCTTCATCCTCATGCCATTACCATTGGGTATCTTCACCATTCAGTCTTCTTGGACACCAACTCTCTCCTCTTCCAATTTGTTCATTTGAGTTCTCTGATAAATTGGTGTATCACCTGTCCTGTGGTTAGAAAATTTCTACCTCTTGCTCCCCTAATCCCTGTGATTCTGAGTTGCTTTCTCCTGAGAGGGGAAAAAGATCCTTTTCCTTGCTGTCTCCTTTCAGTTTTCAGCATTCATGTCCACAAGATTTTGAGTTCCCAGTTTTCTCCCATATCTCCCCTACACCTCCATCCCAAGATGACAAGCATACTGATTACCCCTCCCCTAGTCTGCCCTCTCTTATATTCCCCTCTATCCTTCCCTTTCCTCCCTTCTCCCTTACTTTCTTATAGGGCAAGATGAATTTCCATACCCCATTGACTGTAATCTTATTTTCTAGTTTCATGTAACAACAATTTTTTAAATTAAATTTTATGTTTATTTTTAGTTTACATCATTCATTTCAACAAGATTTTGAGTTACACATTTTCTCCCTGTCTTTCCCCTACCCACCATCCCAAAAGAGTGATCCCACTGAGTACCCCCTCCCCCAATCTGCTCTCTCCTATATCCTTCCCCATCCCTCCTCCCACTTTCTGGTAGGGCAAGATGGATCTCCTTACTCCAGTGCCTGTATATCTTATTTCCCAGTTGCATGTAAAAAAAATTTGATTTTAAAACTTTGAATTCCAGATTTAGTTCCCTTCCTCCCTCATCACCCACCCTTACTGGGAAGATAAGCAGTTCAGTATAGGTTGTACGTGTGTAGCTATGCAAAACATTTCCATTGTGGATATAGTGTGAAAGGCTGAGTATATTTCCCTCCACCCCATCTTGCCCCGCTCTGGTTCTAAAATATCAGGGCAATTTTCCTTGAGAATTTCTTGAAGGATGATTTCTAGGTTCTTTTTTTGATCATGGCTTTCAGGTAGTCCAGTAATTTTTAAATTATCTCTCCTGGATCTATTTTCCAGGTCAGTGGTTTTTCCAATGAGATATTTCACATTGCCTTCTATTTTTTCATTTGTTTGGATCTGTTTAATAGTATCTTGATTTGTTATAAAGTCATTAGCTTCCATTTGCCCCAATCTAATTCTGAAGGAATTATTCTCTTCAGTGAGCTGTTGAGATTCTTTTTCCATCTGTCATATTTGACTTTTTAAGGCATTCTTCTCCTCATTGGCTTTTTGAGCCTCTTTTGCCATTT
>JAQQSU010012994.1:0-11778 GCA_028627135.1 Pseudochirops cupreus | reverse complement strand
TTTCACAATATATCCACTATGGAAATGTTTTACATAACTACACATGTACAACCTATATTGAATTGCTTATCTTCCCAGTAAGGGTGGGAGACAAGGAAGGAAGGGAAAGAATCTGGAATTTAAAGTTTTAAAATCAAATGTTTTTAAAAAAATAATATTATTGTTATTATTTACATGCAACTGGGAAATAAGATATACAGGCACTGAGGTAGGGAGATCTGTCTTGCCCAGAAAGTCAGAAGGGGATTGGGGGAGGTATAGGAGAGAGCAGATTGGGGTAGGGGGTATTCAGTGGGATCACTGTTTTGGAGTGGCGGGTAGAGGAAAGACGGGGAGAAAATCTGTAACTCAAAATCTTGTGGAAATGGATGATGTAAACTAAAAATAAACACAAAAGTTAATTTAAGGAAAAAAAAGAAAACAACGATAAAAAAAGAAATACAAAAAAACCCCCTAATGGGGTACAAAGAGTAGTACTTAACTGAAACAAATGAACAACAGCAGTAGCAACAAAAATGCAGCAGAGACCGTGTTAACAAAGCACAAGCCCTGCATGGCCCTTCTGAGCCTGGAGGACCTTGAAAACAGGACCCACTGTGGAATGCAGGCCTGTTTTCTGTGATGGGCATTATTAAGGGAAATTGCTAATTAACTGGACTGAAAGCTGTATTGAACTGGGGCCGCTTCTGGAGAGACATTTGGTTCATCATCGAAGGACTTGCACTTTGGAATAATGGAGCAAGCCTTTGTCAATCCCCGTGATACTCTTATAAAAGCATTACTGTGCCAAAGTCAATTGGAAGATCCACCTGGAATCCTTAGAAGAATTGGCCCCATGGGTAGGAAGGGGTGTGGACTGGTACATAACTCATGACTTCTCAGGAAAGACATTGCTACTCAGCTCTGGATCACCATTGTCAGCAACAGAAATTCCCAGTGTAGGTGATGCATGGCATGGGAATAGAATGCACAGCCCATTGCCCTGGCTGGCCATGGACCATGATGCCCAAAGCAGAATATATCCCTGCTCCACTTCTCCAGGAGTATTTCTGATAGCAAGTTTCCATATACAAAAAAGATGCATTTTTTCGTGCAATAGAAGTGGCCCAGAAGTTAGGAGGGTTTATGAGGATGGGGCAAGAAGATCTGGGTTTAATTCCCCCCTCAGACACTTGCTAGCTGTAGATAATAGGGCAAGTCACTAACCCTTGTTCACTTCATTTTCCTCGTTAGTTAAATGAAGACACTGGAAACTCAGTGGTCTCCAAGGTTCCTTCTAGTTCTAAATCTATGAGCTTCTAATCCCATAATGATCATGTGTGTCAATGAAATATGTACCTTCCCTAACAAAGTTACTACACTTAGAAGTGTTGTCATATATGTATATGTGTATGTATTTGTGTACAAACGTGTATATGTATATAGAGTATACATATATGTATACACAAATACACATGTATTAAATATAGTTGTTTGTTCTCTATTCTTAATTTTGAAATTTAGTTTAACCTTTGCTATGTCTCTATTTTAAAAAATTAAAGCTAAATTAGATTGATTTTTATTCTTATATAATGCTAGATTGGTGTTTCTACTCTCTTGGGCTAGGAGCTATATGTAGAAAAAAGTATCCCCATCTGTCATAACTATTTATAAAAATTATCAAGAATGTTGTATTTTCTTGCCTTTCCCCTACTATTTGCTAGGTGACAGATCAAAGAACTGTAGGATCATAGATTTAAAGGACATTAGATTACTAAAGAGACCCTTCAGACATGTACTTTTCTAATCCTCTATTAATTCTCCATTAAGATTTATTAACTCTATATCTAGCATGGGTTACATGTGAATATGGGCCTAAAACCAATTATATATCAGACCATTTATATAAGAGCATCATTCCAGGAAAAAACTCACTAATGCCTCCAGTTAGGAGAAGCCAGATTAGAGAAGCAATAAAACAATGAGGAAAAACATTTTAGGAATGCCTCTTTTTTTGTAAAATGTCCTTCCTTTCATTGGTGATTAGACTCAGGTTTGCAGAACAACCCCCTGTGTAACTATTTCCTCCACAGTCAACTTCCCAACCCACAAAGAGACCACAAACTGAAGAAACTTCCATTCTCACTGAACTGATAGGATACGATGTCAGAAAAAGCCCTAGCTCTCCTTCATGTTACTCCGTCGTCTCTGGTCAATTCTTCCATAGCTTCCTCAACCAACCGCCAATCAAGGGTACTCTCTCCTCCCTAATGTCCTCCAGGTGTAAAACCATGAACCATGATCAATTTTGCTCTTGTTCTTAGATGGTGTGTGTCAATCTTTTCCCCTATGCCTTCACTTACTGTCCCAGAAACACTCTTGAACAAAGAGCCCATCCCTGGCCACCACTCTCCTATTATTTCCTCCATTAGAAAGTAAGCTCCTTTGAGGGGAGGGAGTTTTCTTTTTAATTTGTATCCTCAGAACATAGTACAATATTCATTTATTCTATCTAGCATGGAAAAAACAGCATAGTCTGGATTTTAAAGTCAACTTTTAAAGTGAAGAATCTTCCCATAGAACACCCTTTATGTAATGTATGATGTTGAAGACTTGGCAGTATATATGGGAAATCCTAATGACACACTGGAATGGTAACAAAAGAATCTTGGCCTGTTGCTGTGGTGTCCCAGACTCATCTCTTAAACTTCTGAAATATTAAATGAATTAATGACAAAGTAATTGATAATGAAATGAACTTGAGTTTTAACCAAGTGAAAGCAGCAAAAACCATTTTTAAACAAGTTTATTTCGGGTATAAGATGTAGGATATCGACACATACCTACATAAAACTTCAGATGACATTTCTATGGTTCTTTAGCAATTGCAGTAGAGTCATAAAGAAAAAATATATATGGATTAAAATAAAACAGAAATATAATGGGAATTAAAAAATACAGCAGAATGGATTGCTGTGCCATTCAGAAGTGACAAATATAAGAGTACCAACATGGCAAGATCTATAGAAAGAGACGTAGAATGAAGAATACAATATCAGAACAACAATATACTTGCTATGATTATTTTTTTTAAAAGAAGCAACAAAATCCGATAAAAGATACATACAAGAAATAGGATCACAGGAGCACATAAAACACTATTCTTATTATTTCTTTAAAGTAAATACACAGGGTATCCCAAAAGCCTTAGGGCAGTCTTAAGACACTGCCCTAAGATTTTTAGCATCCTGTGTACCAGCCTTGATGGTTGATTTTTTTTTTAATCAAACTGTTTAGACTTTGTGTATAATTTCATTTCTTCCTTCTAATAACAGGAAAAAATGAGGAAGTTCTCCAGTATAGGAGTGGACCCCCATGTTGAATTTACAGGAGGACATGGACAAGATTTTTTTTGTTTGTTTGGCAGTGACTAAATTTATAACCAATAAAAATCTTTTCAAAATGCATTAGTAAAACAGGAACTATAATAGCTCACATTCATATGATGTTTATAGTTTGTGAAGTGCTTTACATACACATTATTGCCTTTGATCCTCACAACAACCCTGTGGGGTAAATTAAAAAAACAAACCAAAACCCTGGTGCCTTATCCAGAGCGCCAGAAAAGGCACTCAGTAATCATCATAGTTGACACTGGCTCCATGCCTGAAGGTGTGGGGATGTCGAGGCCCAATGGCTGCATCTTCATCATAATGACGCTGGTAGTAACCTCCATAGTAGTCATGGCCATCTCGACCTCTGTTTATCCAATATGTAACATCATCTTCATATTTCTGAATCAAAAAAAATGTCAAGCATATTGAATTGGGGTAACATAAGAGCTCCCTCCAATTTCATTACCCTCAAAAAACTATCCACCATCCAAATTTAGTTATTTCTCCCAGGTACTTTTTCCAAATAAAGTTCTTTTTTTTTTTTAATTTTAAAAACTAGCACTGATGAAAAATATTGGAAAGTACACTATTATTCTTGTGCTCAGAAGTAAATAATAGCCGTCTGAAAAGGAATTTATTTTAGCATTTTTTCAATTGTCTGCTGAGGACCATTTAAGTCTAGCGTTAGATCTGACTTCTTTTTAATGTTACTGTTAATATATAGGCCTGGGAGTTCATCAACACAATAGTAAATTCCCTCTACCAGCGTAGGCCAGTACCTGTTCTGGGGGCCTCAATCAGCTAAATGACTCTCCATGGATCACACAACCAATTTGTAGCAAAGACTGAGTTTGAACCCAGGTTTTTCTAATTCTGAAACTTCAAGCCCTTTGTCAAACACTTTCCCATGACCGCCAAATGTTCTACTAGCTAGGACAAGGCAGGCGAAGTCAGTGCTCTTTGCCATCACTTTGTCGAGAGTCATCACTTGCTATGGACAAACCCTGTTTTGAACTTAGAAACAGTAAATTCAGGAGACACGATCAAGTCTAGTCAACATGACTTTATTAAGCACTTACTGTGCCAAGTGCTGGGAATAAAAATGCAAGGAAAAATCCAAGTCTTGTGAATCCCATTTTAATTTTCTTTCTCTTGTATTATGGTGGTACTCCAATCATGTTCATTCTAGGTTCAAAACCCTGTAATAGTTCTTAACTCCTCTATGTTACTCATGGTGCAAATCTCTTTTTCTAGTTTTTATCCTTCTCACTGTGTTCCCATCAAACTCTGTTACTCTTTATTGTTTTTTCAAGTAAGTCCCGATAACTTTCTCACCTCCATGCTTTTACTTACATTCTTTCCTTTGCCTAGGAGAGTAACAACTTTTATCTCTACCTACTGAAACCCAATTCATCCATCAAGACTCACGTCAAATGCCACATATTTCATGAAACTCTCCTGGGTCCCTTATAGCAATAAGAATTCTTGTTCCTAAAAATCTTGTGACACTCTGTACCTCTCTATGACATTCATCATTCTGACTTGTCACATAGCTAGGTGTCCCCTTGTCTTATCCTCCTCACTAAAATGTCAATTTCCCAAGGTCAGGGACCCTTTTTCTTATATTTGCATTTACCAGCACCTATCTAGTATCTTGTATACAATACGAGCTTGAAGAAGAATCTTTCCTGAATTGAAGTGAAAAATTTTTAGTTTTTTAATTTTTTTTTTGCCTTTTGGAGGGAGGAAGGCAGGACAATTGGTGTTAAGTGACTTGACCAAGGTCACACAGCTAGTAAATGTTAAGTATCTACGGCTGGATTTGAACTCGGGTCCTTGTGACTCCAGGGTTGGTCCTCTATTCACTGTGCCACCTAGCTGCCCAGTGAAGTAAAAATTAATAATAGCATACAAATAAGTGATAGAACTGTGGTATTGGTTGAAGTAGCTAGGTGGTACAGTCAATTAAAGTGCCAGATCTAGAGTCAGGAAGACTCATCTTCCTGAGTTCAAATCTGGTCTCAGATACTTGCTAGCTATGTGACCCTGAGCAAGTCACTTAATCCTATTTGCCTCAGTTTCTCATCTGTAAAATGAGCTGGAGAAAGAAATGGCAAATTACTTCAGTATCTTTGCCCAAAAAATCCCGCAAATGGGGTCACAGAGAATTTGGGCACTACTGAAACAATTGAACAGCAACAACAAATGTGTTATAGGAAATCAGAGCAGGAAGATATCATTACAGGTTGAGGTATAATTATAGGATATCTTTATAGCATTTTAGGTCACTGTAGGAAGTAGGTCTTAAAAGAGATTATAGAAGTTATGTAATAGACATCAGGTATATTCCTCTAGCAACTTGATTATAGAATCGTACATATTGAGCTGCAAGGGACTTTAATAGACACATAGTCTGACCCCCTCATTTTACAGATGAAGAGATTAAGGCTCAAAGAGGTTATGACTGACCCCAAGTAACAGTGGCAGAGCTGGAATATGAACCCCTGTTCTCTGATTCTAAATCCAATATTTCCTCTACTGTACTATTATTCTTTGCTTTTCAAAATCTATGTAAATGTGAGCTCTTTGGATGTTGCTTTCTTTGTGGCCTTTTTGGGAGTGTCTGGAAGGAGTCAGGCATGTGCTAGAAGTGTAGCTCTCTCCTCTACCCATCTTTCTTGGTTGTCGTTGAGTTATTTTTCAGTCACGTTCAACTCTTCCTGACTCTATTTGGTATTTTCTTGGCAAAGATACTGGAGTGGTTTGCCATCTCCTTCTCCAGCTCATTTTACAGATGAGGAAACTGAGGCAATCAGGGTTAACTGACTTCCCCAGGGTCACACAGCCAGTAAGTGTGTGAGGCAAGATTTGAACTCAGGTCTTTCTGACTCCAGACTTAGCACTCCATCACTGTATCACCTAGCTGTCCCTGTACCACTTCACTGCCATCGGTTAACTTCACTATGTTCCAGTGTGGATCTAAAAGTACTCATGAGGAAAGAGAAGTGGGACAAGGAGGCTAGTCTGCCCTCACTCTTGAAGATGGCCTGGTATTCTCTTTCTTGTTAACTTTTTTTATTTTCACAATTGCCTTTTCTGTCTTCCTCTAAATTTAAACCCAATCCTTGTTTTTCTCATTCCTAGGCTTAGGCTGGAATTCAGGTTTAAAGTGCATTTTTTTCATCATTCTTACTGAGTACTTATGTTGTACCACCCAATCCAAAGTGGGAGTCAGATTCTGAGTTCTCCTGCTGATTATTTCCAACGGCCCCACTCAGAGAGGCCGCCCATGAAATGCTCATTGGGGGCAAAGGGCACTCAGTTCTATGACTTTCCTCACTCTCCCTCTACCTTCTACTGGCATGAGCTAGAGTTTTTCCTATGAAGACTTCTTCTGCAAACCCACGGTGTTTTCCATCCAATGCGTAATATGCACAACTCTAATGACACTGAGTTTATTTTTGCCAATTCATTCTCTGCCAAAATATTCCAGGGTCTAGGAGGAGCCAAGCTTTTAACATATTTCTAACTTTCCCCTGCTACAATTATTCTAAAGAAAGTTCTAAAATAGAGGATATCGTGTATTTATTTTCTGCATATGAGGCAAATATATATGTTAACTCAGGGAATCTTTCAGCTACAGCTTTGGACCAGGTAGATGGACTAAAACCCCTGCTTTTACTACAGCCTTTCTGGAAACCACCCTGTAAGCATCTGTGAATGAATGCCTGTTTTCTCGTAAATGTCATTTTCTCTCCCTCCTCCATTCTCACATCCCATAGCCCCAACTTGGCTGTTTTTGACATTTTTGAGGTGAGATTGGAAGACTTTTTCACTAGATACTCTCAGGAGGCCCAGGCAAAGACCGGACAATGGAGTTAAATGCACGCCTCAGCAAACCTTCTTCCTAGACATTCTAGATGCCAGTATCTCTTGATCTAGGCAGACCAGTACAAAGATATTACCTTATTACCAAAGTTAGTTAATATAGGGAGGGCTAAAAGCTCCAAATGACAGTCTTATATTGTTGGGAGACAAGTAATTTATAAAATTTAGGTTAAAGGCAATAGCCAATATTAGTTCCAGAGGATAAATGGAAAATACACACACACACACACACACACACACACACACTTCCCTTATTCGAGGAGAGAGGTGGGGGATTACAGGTGCAGAATAGGGCATCTGTTATGTCAGACACAGTTCTTATTTTGTCTAATTTTTTCAACTATATTTCTCTGTGATAAGGCAAGATCATAAGATAGGGAGAGAGGAATATCAGAAAATGTCTGGTACAAATTTTTTTAAATATCAATAAAGCTTTTGTTAAAATACATACAAACTAAAGAAAACCAATAATTTATATTCTAGATCCTGAGCATCCTCATCCTCCCTTTCCCCCATCCTCTGCATGAAGGCAGAACATCCCAGGGTTAAAAAAAAAAAGGATACTTACAGTTTCATCAAAACCCATGTAGAGAAATTGTTGGTACCACTGCTGTACATCTGGCTGACTTCGGTCCCATAGTTGGCGTTTCTGGCGTTTCAGGTTGCTTAAAAATTCCTTTGCTTTGCTTTCACCTACTGAAACTTCTGTCTTAGTTGGATCAGAGGCTGAAATGATCAATGCCCCCCAACCCCATAGTACATGACATGATTTTTCTCCCTCCTTGCATGAATCAAGATAAAAATGCATTTATATCCCCTTCAAAACTCCATTCCTACCCCACCATACTGAAAACATAGCCTCAATATTCATGACAAATGGATCTATCACCTCCACATGCTTCTACTTGTTGGTCTGTTAAGTCTTATTTCTTTGGAGGACAAATTGGAGAGGTTTAGGCGGATACATGTCATTGAAGAGTTTCCAGGGTCCAAGAGCTCTTCAATCCCTGGAGAGAGCTGCTATTCCACTAATGAACCCAGGGGCCTCTGCAACAAGGCTTGACCACAAGCCTTCTGCTACCATGAATGAGCTACAGTCAGCCTGTGGGCACAAAAAGCCCAGTAAAGGACAAGCGTGGAACCTTTCAGTTTATAGGCACAGTGCCTAACCAAGTAGTTTGTAGGCCATGTCTTTCTGCTCACGATGCAGACCAGAAGTTTCTTATCCTCTAAGAGAGGAAAAACACAATCTAATTCCATTCAGCAAGAATTTAGGTATGTGACAGACACTGTTGTGGGGGAAAGCATGAATAACTAGGGGAAATTAAGACAGGCTTTCTATAATAGATGCCACTTGAGCTGAGCTTTAAAGGGAACTAAGGATAGCAAAATTTGGAGGTGAAGAAGGAGAATATTCCAGGAAACAGTGCAGGGAGTTACCTATACCAAAAATTAAAAATAAAAATTACAATCTTTTAATGTATAATAGGGGTTTAGCATACATTTAGATCACCTGAAATGACATTATCCACCCTGCTTCCCTTGGAAGTGTTAATCCTCCATTAAAAATATATTTGTAACATAGGACAAAGATCATTGACATCTAGAAGCCTAGAAATATAGAATTTTAGGCCTGAAAGAAACAATTTCAGGGCTCATTGGGTCCAATCCCAATTTACAGATATGGAAACTCAGGCCCAGGAATATGGGTGACCCTCCCAAGGTTACAATAGAAGATCCAGGTCTCTGGATCTGGAGGCACTGCTGGGTTCTGAATGAGAAAAGAAAGATCTCACTATCAATTAATCAATAAGCAGTTATTTAATCTCTACTGTGTTCCAAGCAGTGTACTAGGCACTGAGGCTGTGAATATCAAAAATGAAATGGGCCTTCACCATACTGTATTTACTAAAGCATAAAAGTCTTTTTTTTAAAAGCCTGAAAAAAAGACATCAACATTGCTTCCAGTATTTGTTTTTTTTAACATTATTATTATATTACTGTTATGAGAATCTTCAAGCTCTTGTTTTTCATAGCATTTTTAGAGTATATTTCCAACCATAGGGAAGTGGTTACACATATTGTGGCATAGCAGGATAATTAAATCAAGTCAGAGACAATTATGAGGGATACAAAAAAGACTTGGGGGAATTTTTTTTTAATAATGCAAAGAAAAAAACAAAAAGGAGAACCAGACAAAAGAATGGAATACTCACTACCTATAAACAGAGGAGAAAAAGGGAATGAAATGGAAGCCTGGCAGAAAGGACTGAAAAAAATGTAATGAAACTTTATGAATAGAAATTAATGTAAAAGTAACTGTTACAAATAAGCAAGTATAGTTTATGTTGCTGGTTAGTGGTGTTGTTTCTTTCGTAATTATTTTTAAAATGTATAAGGCCAGATGATCTCTCAGGTTGCTACCAGTAAAAAACGATATGATTTAAGGAATATTTGCAATAACAATGGTTGAAGACAAAAAAGGGTTTTCTATTTAATCTTCAGCTCATAGAAAACTGAAGTAACCAGAACAGCTGCATTCCCCAAGTATTCCATGAGACTGAACTTTTACTGCCCTTCAAAGAACAGTAAACTAGAAAGAAATATACTTGAATTCAGAGAGACACACTCTAAAATGTCCCATGGTTTTAAAAAGAATCAAAATTCAATTAACACTGCAACATCGCGGTTCATTTTTTCGCAGTTCACACTGACAATTTCTAGAGGAGCAACCTTTCTCAAGGCATCAGTAGGATTATTAAGCTACATACACACCTTCAGACTGACTAAGCAGAAACACTTCGGATTTTTCAAAAGCATGTCTCCGGGTGAGAGAGCTTTCACAACTTTGTTTTGATATGCTTAAATCCTGCTAAGAACACAAAACTTGAACATTTCAGGCTATTTACCTTCCCGTTTTTGAAGCATGAGCTTGAGTTTGTTTCCTCGTGTGCCATCTAAAAAGAGGGAAAATAAAGATTAGCTGCAGGGGTGCATGGTTCCCTTTAATCACTCAAAAGCAAAGATCAAAGCTTGGAAAACAGAGGGGG
This sequence comes from Pseudochirops cupreus, assembly GCA_028627135.1. NCBI lineage: Eukaryota > Metazoa > Chordata > Mammalia > Diprotodontia > Pseudocheiridae > Pseudochirops > Pseudochirops cupreus. Next base: position 1,466 of record JAQQSU010012994.1, on the reverse strand, counting down.
CAGCTAGGTGTCAAAGTGAATAGAGTGCTGGGCCTGGAGTCAGGAAGACTCATCTTCCTGAGTTTTAAACTGGTCTCATACACTTACTAGCTGCATGACCCTGGGCAAGTCACTTAACCCTGATTGCCTCAGTTTCTTCATCTGTAAAATGAGCTGGAGAAAGAAATGCCAAACCAGTATCTTTGCCAAGAAAACTCCAAATGGGGTCATGAATGGTCAGACACAACTGAAATGATTGAATGACAAAAACTCATTGTGAGTCAACAATTTGATATAACAGACAGAAAAAAAGGTAAATCCAATCTTAGAATGTTTTTAGAGAGACATGATATACAATATAAAGAAATTGGCAATCCTACTGTACTCTACCCTAGTCTGTCCACAGATGGGATATTGGGTTTGATTCTGGGCACTAACCTTTGGGAAGGACACAGATTAACTACCAGAGGAGAGGTGGGGAACCTGTGGTCCTCTAGGTCCCTGGGTGTGGTCCTTTGATTGAGTCTTAAGTTTTACACAACAAATCCTTTTATTAAGGGGATTTGTTCTGTGAAGTTTGGATTTGGTCAAAAGGTCACACTTGAGGAACTGGAGGCCGCACTAGAGGATCAGACGACCACATGTGGCTTGAGGTCACAAGTTCCCCACCCCTGAACTAGAGACCAGGATGGCTGGGAAACTGGACACCCTGCTATAAAAGGATCCCTTTAAAGAAACTGGAGATGTTCAACTTAGACAAAGATTAGGAACAACAAGACAGCTACCCTCAAGTATTTGGAAGGCTGTCATACAGAAAGTGGGTTAGATCTGGACTTGTCCCCAGAAGAAAGAACTGGAGCAATAGACAAAACATGCAAAGAAGCGATGTTATGCCAAATGTCAGGGAAAACCTCCCAACAGCCCAAAAAGTAAAATGGAAGACCTTGGGAGGCAGTGACTTTACCAAAAGCTATTAAAAGGGAGATTGAATGACTATTTGTCGTGGATTTTGTTGAGAAAGTTCCATATAGGAAAAGGTTAAATTTGAAGACTTTTAAGATCTGTTTCAACTGAGATTCTGTGAAAAGAATTATCTCCCTGATCCCTTCTACACAGACAAGCAGCAAGGAGCAAATGTTTCCAAATAGGAGTGTATCAATGACAAGAGTCATTTAAGGCAGAATATATTTGCATCTCATTATGGATCAGGTTATTTTCATGAATTTTTCTCCAGGTGGTACCTTTCCCCACTTTCTTTCATTAAAATGATAAACTGATTTTTTTTTCTCCTAAGTTTTCTAGAATTTTTCTTAAAAACAAAGCTTGTTCTTCCAATTTATTGTAGCATATCACTCTGTCTGATCTTTTCTTAGGCTCAGAGATTTAAAACTGTGAGAGACCTTAGAGACAACTAAATTCAATCCCCTCATGCTACAGTTGAAGAAACTAAGTCTAAGAGAGGGCAAGTGACTTGCCTAGGGTCATGT
>JAQQSU010012993.1:0-11778 GCA_028627135.1 Pseudochirops cupreus | reverse complement strand
TTCACATTGCCTTCTATTTTTTCATTTGTTTGGATCTGTTTAATAGTATCTTGATTTCTCATGAAGTCATTTGCTTCCATTTGCTCCACTCTAATTCTGAAGGAATTATTCTCTTCAGAAAGCTTTTGCGATTGTTTTTCCATCTGGCAAATTCGACTTTTTAAGGCATTCTTCTCCTCATTGGCTTTTTGGGCCTCTTTTGCCATTTGAGTTAATTTATTTTTTAAGGTGTTATTTTCTTCAGTCAGGTTGTTGACTCTTTTTTCATGATTTTCTTGCATCATTCTCATTTCTCACCCCAATTTTTCCTCCACTTCTCTTATTTGGTTTTCAAAATCCTTCTTAAGCTGCTCTATGGCTTTTAGGCAGTCTCCATGTTTCTGGGAAGCTTTTGGTGTGGGAGTTCTGAGTGTGTTGTCTTTCTCCCATTCCATGCTTTGATCCTTTTTGTCTCCAAAGAAGGAATCTAAAGTTTTATTGCTATTCTTCATTGCTGTTTTATTGCTTTGCTTCCTTTGCCTGCTCATGTCGCCAGTCAATTACTTGACTTTTTAACTCTGTGGAACTCTGCTTCTAGAGGGGAAAGCTCTGTCCCAAGTTGCTGAGGTTTTTGCAGCTGCCAGAGCTCTTAGGAGACCACTGCAGCCCCACCAACTTTGGCTCACTGAAAACGCACCCCAGAACCACCACCCAAGACCACAATCTGGATCCAGGCAGCTCAACACAAGAGCATTTAGCCTCTGAATGATGGCTTGGACCCCCTGCAGTCTGCCTGCAGGGAGCTTCTGAAGCAGCCACATGGAAGTGGCTGCTGGACTGCCGCTTCTGCTGCTTTCTTGCCCTGGAGGCAATTTGGATGGACCACTTTTCTCCCCCAAACTTAGCTGAGTTCCACTGACCTTTCACTTTGTCCTTGTTTCTTATGGCTTGATATTTCTGGAAACTGCCACGGCTTGTCCTGGCCGCCCCGGGGCCAGGCCATGGTTTCAGGCTGGGCTGGGCTTGGCTCCCAGCGTGCTGTGATGAACCCTTCCTGCTGAGCTGCCTTCAGTGGGAGATGTGTTTTTTCTGTAATTTTGTGAGTTCTGGAGCCCTAAAATTTGTTTGGAGTCATATTTTATGGGTATTTGAGGTGGCTATGTGGGAGCTGCAGAGCTTTCCTGCTTCTGTGCTGCCATCTTGGCTCTGTTCCATACTCTTCTTAAATTCCACAGGGTCCTCTGTTTAAATAAGCATCCTTTATTTTGAAGTATTTATTCATAGATGCTTGAACTTCTTTACTAGATCTAGAGGCCATATTTCCATGTGTTGTTAATGTTTTCTCTGTTGATTTATCTTTTATGTTAAAAATCTTTGAGTTTTCTCCTTCCTGAGAGCTGTAGTAATATCAATCTTCCTTCTCCCCACTCCCTGTTTTTCTTCTATCACTCACTTTCTGACCCCTTCTCTCAAAGTGACCTACCTGAAAATCTGAACTTAACCATACATGAGAGGTGTGGGTGCATTCTATGGATATGAAATGTTGCATGCATTTTCAGATGAGATCACTATGTTATCAGTTTTACTTAACTGTTTTACTTTGGTATAAAAGATCTATCGGTAAGTGGAAGTAATATATAAATGTGAGTACTGTAACAATAAAACACCTTAATAAAACTTTAAAAAATTATAATGGAAATTGGATGTCAGAGGTCTGTTTCACTTTTAATAGCCTGTGATTTTTCATAAACAAAATACATAGCAGAATATAGAAATTTGATAATAAAAGAAGTATAAATTGAGTACTTTGGCAATTTAGAGGGAGGAGGGAATTACTTTTTTGCTTTATATGCAAGAGGAAGAATTAGGGAAAGCTTTGTAGAGAACATAGAATTGAACTTGACCTTGAAAAGGGTAGACTTGCTAATGCTTTGATAGGGTGAAGGAGGTAGTAGAGATAGAATAAGTTATTACATACAAAGTCAACAGTCTGGGCAAAGGTGAGAATGTGGTGATGCGTGGGATACATCCTGGAAACAATTAGCAGTCTAACACCATAAAACACAGGTTGGAGAAGAAGACATAAAGTTGAAAAAATAGTTTGAACCAAACCATGGAGAACCCCGAGTGTCAGGAAAAGGAGTTTAGACTTTAGTCTATAGACAATAAGAAGTGGTCCTCAATTTTCCTTCCTTCCTTCCTTCCTTCCTTCCTTCCTTCCTTCCTTCCTTCCTCCCTCCCTTCCTCCTTTCCTCCTTTCCTCCCTTCCTCCCTTCCTCCCTTCCTCCCTTCCTCCCTTCCTCCCTTCCTCCCTTTCTCCCTTTCTCCCTTTCTCCCTTCCTCCCTTTCTCCCTTCCTTCCTTCCTTCCTTCTTTTCTTCTTTCCTTCCTTCTTCCTTCCTTCCTTCCTTCCTTCCAAGGGACTGATGATCTCTTAAGGTCCTGTCAAGTCTATGATCAGAGCTATGTTTTAGGAAAATGACTGACGTGTAAGATATATTAGAAAGAGAAAGACAAGAGGCATAGAAACAACTACAAAAATCCAGGAAAAAGGCAAAAAGTCCCCAAATTAATGTAGGGAGGTGAGAGAATGGAATTAATGAATGTTGCTGAAGTAAAGTTGTCAACTGATTGGGTATGAAAGGCAAGGGCAGAGATGAGTGGAAAAGGCCACAGGAATTTCAAGCAGCTGAGTAGTAGGATAATGGTACCATTGATATCAGGGAGTCAAGAACAGGGGCAATACCATTTTTTTCTGGGAGAGGGGAGGAGGAAGATGTTAGACTTTTACATTTTAAGTTCGAGGTAGTTGGAAAATTGTTTGATGTGTAGTTATGAAGTTTGGGAGAGAGATCAAGGTCAAAAATATAGATTTGGGAATGATTCACAAAGAGGTGATGAAGTAGATGAGCTCAGTATAAGAGAGAATGTAGGAGGGAAAAGAAAGGAGGAAGGAACATTTATTAAATGCTATGTTCCAGGCACTTGCTAAGCACTTTGCAATTATTGCCTCATTTAATTTTCACAACCTTGGGAGGTAGGTGCTAGTATTATCTCTATTTTGCAGATGAGGAAACTGAGATAAACAGAGATTAAATGACTTGACTAGGGTCATACAGCTGTTAAATGTCCAAGGCTGGAGTTGAAGTCAGGTCTTCCTGACTCCAGGCCCAGTATTCTATCCACTGTGCTTTGTGGCTGCCCCTAAAAAAGCCTTGGAGAACCAATGACAGGTACTGCTTTGTTTTTGTCTCTGTTTCCCTAGCACAAGGCTTGTACATAGTATTTATGGAATTGAATTGAATTTCAACATTTGTTTGGGTTTTTTTGGGGGGGGGGGAATTTCAACATTTAATGGGGAGGAGAAGAAAGAAGAATCAGCAAAGGAGCAGGTGACAGAAAGAGAAGAGAAAAATACAGTGATAAAGAAACCAAGGAAGATGAGAATTTCAGGGTGGAAATGATAGTCAATAACACAATGAACTTGGGTGGAGAGGGGCAGTCAGAGACAGAGGAGATGTTGAGGAGGTAAAAGCTTTATCCTTCAGCCTTGATGAAGAAAGGAATCTTGGTGTGTTCACTACTTTTGGTCCCAGGTCTTTCTCCTTTAATAACTTTTAAATTTCACTGATCTCTAACCGTTAGCTCAAGGCACCAAGCTGCCCTGACCTTCCTCGTCCTCGAGTCTGCTTGGTCTTTTTAGCCCTCCCCTTGTCCTGCTGACATTTATTTTAGCCTCCTTTTGCTCTCTCTTATCACACCTAAGCTTAAGCAAAGATATTAACTAACAAAGGAAAAGAGACTATTAATCCATAAATAATACACCAGGGTAAGGCATTTAGAAGTAAGAGCAAAAGATTACATCCAGCACAGAATGAAAGTTATTTAAATCTCTAAGGTGTTCATCTAGTTAAAGTGCTTAGGATCTAGCTTAGCATTCATAGTCACCTCTAAGACTCGAGTCCACCCTACAACATTCCACTTCCTCACTGTCTGCTAAGAGAGACATATTCCTCCTTCCTCCTGATGCTTTAGTATTTGCATACCTGGGCTATGGACTGAACTTATTCACCTGTTCCACACTCAGCCAGTCAAGAACCTTTCTGATTGCCAGTAAGCTTTGGCAATACAACTGCTTATCTCCTAAGTCCCTTTTCTTCCCTTTCTCTGCCTTAAAGGGTGGGGAAGTGGACAAAAATCACTATGACATACTTACATTTTTCCTCCGAGTCTTCCGATCTGAAAAACTAAAGTCCATATCTATTCACAATGCTTCTAGGGGAAGTCATATAGGGGTACTAGTTGAGTCCACTACAAACTTTTTATCTCATCTCAGACAGGCCTTCACCACAAGACAATCCTTTTATAGCTAATTGACTCTCTAGAAAACTCCTTACTGAAGCTATTCTAAATCTATTCTTCTTTCCTTATGCCACCCACACTATCCTCTCAGCTGAGGATCTTCCACATATTTCACCAAGAAATGAGAGATCATTTGAAGAGAACTCCCTCTCCTCCCTTGTTCAATATCTCCTTGACATCATCCCCCCATTCTCTCTTCCTTTACTTAAGTTTTTAGTGACAACAGGGCCCTTTCCTTTACCAAGACTGACTCTTGTACTTCTGATCCTATGCCCTTATATTTCCTCTTCTGACATATTATCCTCACACAATTCCTCTCCCCACCCCAATATTTAATATCTTTCTACCTATTGGCTCATCCCTTTCTGACTACAAGTCCACCTAAGTTTCTCCTATCTGTAAAAAACAAAAACAAAAACCCTCTATTGATCCTCTGAAAGTTTTGTTTTGTGTGTGTGTGTGTGTGTGTGTGTGTGTGTGTGTGTGTGTGTATTGTCCAAAACCTTCATGTGGTATCTCCACTTCCTTTCTTCTCACTTGCTTCTAAATCATGTGCAGTCTGGCTTGGAAGCCAAACCTTATCATCCAACTGAAACTATTCCCATCAGAGCTACCAGTAATCTCTTCATTGCCACATGACCCTTTTTTGCTTATTTCTCTTTCTTCTTGATCTCTCTGAGGTATTTGGCTCTGTTTACTGCCCTTTCTTCCTGGATGTTGTTTCCTCTCTGGGTTTTTGGGACATTGCTCTCTCTTGATTGTCCTCCTTCCTGATCACTTATCAGTCTCACTTGCTGGATCACCATCCATTATGCCATTAACTATGGTGCTAGTATACCACCAGACTATGTCCTAAGCCCTCTGCTCTCTTCGTAACCTGGTCAGCTCCTAGAGGTTCAATTATCTCCATGCAGATGACTGCTAGATCAAAATTTCTACTCTCTTTCCTTAGTTCCAGTCCCATATCACCCATTACTACTGTTACTACTACCTTTGAACTGGATTTCTCATGGGCAGCTCAAACACAGCATGTATAAAACAGAACTCATTATGCTTTCTCACCCCAACCACAACTGTTCTAAAGTTCTTATATCTGTCTGAGGTTATCACCAATCTTCTAGTTACCCATATTCACAAATTGTCAAGTTTTATTGATTTTACCTTATTGATTTTACCTTACATTTACCTTACAACAGAAACCTTCTGTTTCTCACACAGATAATATTCTAGTTCAGGGACTCATCATCTTTCCGTAGGTGATTAATGAGAGCCTCCTAACTGGTCTCTTTGGCCAGTCAGTTTCATTTCTAATCTAACCCAATTCACTCAGAAGTCAAGATATCACCCTTATAATGACATTGGTCCTTTTTGAACACGAAGGATAGACAATAACAAAGACAATCCCTCATGCACCTGCTGAAGTGATTGTCCTAAAGAATAGAAGGAGAAATGACAGTGTAACTTCTAAGCTCAAGATGGTCAAGTGGCTAAGAACCAAATATAAACTCCTCCATTTGTCACTTAAAAGGCTCTACAATTGGGCTATAGTCTACCTTTTCCAGGCTTATACATATCTTTCACAGATTCTTCCATCCAGAAAAAACTCATCATTTTACTATTCTTTGTGAATGAATTATTAAGTGAAAGAATTATTGAGCCTTTGTTATGTGCAAAGCACTGTGATAAGCCCTGGAGATATAAAGACAACAGTTCCTGATCTCAAAGAGCTCACATTCTAATTCATGACAGTTCATCTCCTGTCTCTGTGCCTTTCTGAAAGGCAGAATTTAGGGAATTTAGGGAATAGCTTGTGAGAATGCACAGAATCTAGAGATGGAGTATTAAATTCATGAAAGAGTTAGTGGTTCAGTTGGGCTGGCAAATAGAGTTTGTAAAGGGAATTAGTATGAAATAAGGCTGGAAAGGTAGTCAGGGGCCAGATTGTAGAAGACCCAAGAAGTGAGTTAGGATTTTATCCTAGAAGAACGAGGAGCCACCAAAAGTTTTTTGAGCTTGGGATTGGCATGGTGAGAGGACAAGGAGGGCCAGGGTTTATCAAGAAGTCAGAAATGATTTGCCACACTCAATGTTTGTGAGTTCATGGGTATTATGGTGCATGGAGCTAACCCTCCTCTTCTAGATTCCCTTACATGAATTTTGAACAGACATTTTTCTGACATGGTAACTTTACTCTTGGAGAAATCAGCTACTTTTAAGTAGGGTTGAACAGATTAAAAGCAAGAAAGGATAGGTCAAGGTATAGGGATACTTTGAACTAGAGAGTTGAGAAAATGAGGAAGCTTACTAGATTGTCAGAGGCAGTAAGGTTGTTCAGTGGATAGGGCACTAGGCCTGGCGTCAGGAAGACCTGAGTTAAAATCTGACCTCAGACCCTTAGTAGCTGTGTGACCCTGGGCAAGTCACTTAACCCTATTTGCCTTAATCCGCTGGAGAAGGAAATGGCAAATCACTCTAATATTTTTGCCAAGAAAACCCCACAGAGGTTTGCAATTTGCATCAAAGAAGGAAATGCCCACCCCTAGGTGGTGCAGTGAATAGAGCACTGGCACTGGAGTTGAGTGGACCTGAGTTCAAATCTGGCCGCAGACACTTAACATTTACTAGCCATGTGACCTTGAGCAAGTCACTTAACCCAATTGCCCTGCCCTCCCCTCTGCAAAAAACAAAAAAACAAACAAACAAAAAAAGAAAACCCCACAGACAGTTATGGTGTGCTATAGTCAATATAGTCAATACAAAGAGTTGGACAGGACTTAACAACAATAAGAACACGAGATTGTCTCACTTGTCCCAGTAAAATACTAGAATTAATCTATCAAAAACATAAAGGGTGGGGATTGAGGACTTGAGGAAAGTAGAAAAAGTTTGTATTGGCCATTTCAGGAATGTTACGGGGAATCAACTAGAAGTTTAAAAAAGTGATAAGTGGAGTTGAATGCTCAAGATAGTGTGAATCCATAATAGAACTAATATTCTCACTTTCTTTGGAAGAGTTGAGTAGATTGGGAGCTGGAGTAGAGAAAACAGGTGGTTAGATTCATCAGGCAGTGGTAATACAGGTATTACAAAAGAGTTGAGGGGGGAGAGAAGAATGGGAATCATAGATTAGTAAAGAGAACTTCTTCCACTAAAGAAGAAAGGAGTGTGGTATAGTAAAAAGAGTTATGAACTTGTTTGGAGTCAGGAGAAACTGGTTCAAACTTTGCTTTCTATACTTATCATCTGTGTGACCGCTACAATTTGTTTAACTTCTCTAACATGATCTTATGTAAAGTATTCTGTGAACCTTATAAGATCATACAAGTTTTAGCTGTTATTATAAATGTCCTATTCTGATGCCACATTGTGGCATGGAAGTGACCCTGTGTTCTCAAAGCCTGCTTGCATGTTGGATGTTTCTAACAAGCTCTAAACACTTCAAATGTAGGACCAGAGAAAGACTTTGTCTTCCAAAGATCAATTCAGCTCATCCCAGCCATAAAAATTCCATTTAGATCACCTAAAGGAGTTACAATTTGCATTAAAGAAGGAAATGCCCACCCCTTGAAATGATGAAACTTTGGAGTAATGAAAAGAAAAGGGGAGCAGAGTGAAGACGTCAGAGTATAGGCAGCAATCCAGCTGAACTTTCCCAACATTCCCTTTCAAACAATTTTAAAGTAACTCTTCAAATCAAATTTTGGAGCAAGAGAGCCAACAAAATGTCAGAGTGAGATGTTTTTCTAACTTGAGACAATTTAAAAGGTTGGCAGGAGAGGTCTGGTCCAAAAGTGTGGGAAACAGTTCAGGACATGACAGCAGCATCAACCATGGGCCTTGGAGGCAGCTGGGACAGTGGTAGTAGTAGTAGTAGTAATAGTAGCAGCAGCAGCAGCAGCAGCAGCTTTGAGAATTCTAAGCCCAAAAATGGTAAGGGGATCAGACAACTTGTCAGGAAGAGGATACAAGCGACTCTTGCAGTGGGACCATCTGCTGTTGACTGGCAGCTCTATAGCCCATATGCAATTCTGGATGGCAGTTCCAGGGCAGAGAAGAACAGTTGTGGTCAGTCACAAGGGAGCAGAGGCCTTGGTCTCAGTTCAAAGGCAGAGAGGAGCATTAGTGCTCACAGGAGAGCAGAGGGTATGGTCACAGATTTGGGGACAAGAGGAGTGCTAACACTTGCAGCTACAGAAAAGCAGTAACGCTTCTTGGGTAAAGATCAGAGCACAGATCAGGAGAGTAGTGATCACACCTCTCCCTGGATTATACCATTTTGGAACTACTGAAAACTTGCAGATCCCAGTACTATCTCTGAAAACCACACCATGAAAAACCTGGAGCTTGCCATAGTGTCCCTTTTCCCCAAAGTGAGCAAAGCCCAACTTTAACATAAAGTTGAAAATCAAGAAATAGTCTAGAAAAGTGAGCAAAAAACAAAAAGAGAGCTTGACCATAAAAAGGTACTACAGTGGCAGAGAAGACCAAGGCATAAAGTCAAAAGATGACAATAATGTGAAAACAGGTATTAACAGTCTCAAAGAAAAATGCTAATTAGATCCAAGCCCAACAAGAATTCTTAGAAGAGTTAAATTAAGAGATAAGTGTGGTAGAGGAAAAATTGGAAAAAGAAAAAAATATTAGACAACCTGAAAGCTACAATAAAAAAAGAACATAGACATATTTCAAGAAGTTATGAATGAGGAGAGGATTCTGGGAATATAGAGGAATAGGTCAGAAAATTCCAAGCTCTCAAGATTTCCCCCCCAAACAAGACAAAATAGTGCCTCAGGGTGAACAAAGAGCACCAAAAATAGACAAGAATTGGGGCTGAATAGTGGTCTTCCTGGGACATTCAGAGAAGATCTGAAGAAAAATCCCAGGACTAAGGTTTGGTCCCTGTGAAGAATAACTCCAGGCTAGTTCCACAGAAACAACAAGCAGTGAGCTGGGGCTTGTTGGGTTGGGAGTTGGTCTCAGCCCCAGCCCTAGGAACTTTCACCTCCTAGACAGCCTGGGAAGATCAAGGGAACCTCTGCTGACTAGGAGTAGCAGTCCAAGCTGTTCTGCTAAGACACAGCTCTGATTGAGAAGGAGCCAGCACATTCCCAGTGAGTGCAGAAGCAGTAGGGCAGGGATGCCATTGGTTGTGGGCACTTAAGGTGGGCAGAATTCTTGGTTTCAGTTCCAAGCTAGAGGGAAAAACTGAAGGAGGATCTGAGGACAGACACCATTCCCTGTGCCCCAGGACTGGAGGTGATTATAAAAAATAAGCTGCTATAAAAAAAAAAGGCAGGCAAAGGAGAAGGAAACTATAGAAAGTTGTGGAAATAGAGAAGACCGGGGTCCTTCTTCAGAGAAGCAAAAAAAAAGCCTCTCTTAGCCCAAAGAATAATGTCAAATGGTCACCTGCCCCAGAAGAATACACAGAAGAACTTAAAAAAGACTTTCAAAATCAAATGAGAGAGGGGTGGCTAAGTGGCACAGTGAATAGAGCACCAACCCTGAAGTCAGGAGGACCTGAGTTCAAATCTTGCCTCAGACACTTAACACTTACTAGCCATGTGACCTTGGGCAAGTCACAACCCCAATTGCCCTGTCTTCCTCCCTCCAAAAAAAAAAGAAAGAAAAAGAAAACTCAAAGAGATTGAGGAAAATTTAAAAAGAGGGCAATCCAAGAAAAACAAGGAATTTATGAAAAAGTCAACCAACTAGAAAAGGAGATGTAGAATCTTTTTTCCCCCCAGAATTTATTTACTTTTAGTTTTTAACATTCATTTCCACAAGATTTTGAGTTGCAGATTTTCTCTCCATCTCTCCCCTACCCCCACCCCCAAGATGGCAAGCATACTGATTACCCCTTCCCCCAGTCTGCCCTCTCTTATATTTCCCCATCCTTCCCCTTAACCCTTTCTTGTAGGGCAAGATGGATTTTTATACCCCATTTCCTGTATATCTTATTTCCCTGTTGCATGTAACACCAATTCTTTTACATTTGTTTTTATAATTTTGAATTCCAGATTCTCTCCTTCCCTCCTCACACACCCTCCACTGGGATGTATACATGTGTTGTTATGTAAAACATTTCAGTAGTAGTCATATTGTGAAAGACTAACTATATTTCCCATCCCCCATTTATTCTATTTTCTCTTTTGACCCTGTTCCTTTTCAAAAGTGTTTGCTTCTTGGGGCAGCTAGGTGGCACAGTGAATAGAGCACCAGCCCTGGAGTCAGGATGACCTGAGTTCAAATTTGGCCTCAGACACTTGACACACTTACTAGCCATGTGACCTTGGGCAAGTCACTTAACCCCAATCGCCCTGCCTTCCCCCCTCCAAAAAGCAAAAAAAAAAAAGTGTTTTACTTATGACCTCCCTCAATCTGCCCTCCCTTCTATCATGCCCCCCACCCCCATATCCCCTTTTCCCCTACTTTCCTGTAGGGTAAGATACCCAATTGAGTGTGTATGTTATTCCTTCCTTAAGCCAAATCCAATGAGAGTAAGGCTGACTTATTCTCTTTCACCTCCCTGCTCTTTCCCTCCATTGTAATAGCTTTCTCTTGCCTCTTTTATGTGAGATAATTTACCCTATTCTCTTTCTCCCTTTCTCCTCCCAATATATTCCTCTCTCACCTCTTAATTTTATTTTTTAGATATCATCCCTTCATATTCAACTCACAATATATATTCACATATATATTCCCTTCAACTATCCTAATACTGAGAAAAGTCTCATTAGTTACAAATATTGACTTTCTATGTAAGAACATAAACAGTTCAACTTTAATAAGTTCCTTATGATTTCTCTTTCCTGTTTACCTTTTCATGCTTCTCTTGCTTCTTGTATTTGAAAGTCAAATTTTCTATTTAACTCCGGTCCTTTCATCAAGAATACTTGAAAGTCCTCTATTTCATTGAATATCCATATTTTCCCCTGAAGTATTATATTCAGTTTTGCTGGTAGGTGATTTTTGGTTTTAATTCTAGCTCCTTTGACCTCCAGAATATCATATTTCAAGCCCTTCAGTCCCTTAATGTAGAAATTTCTAGATCTTGTGTTATCCTGATTGTGTTTCCATAATACTCAAATTGTTTCTTCTTGACTGCTTATAATATTTAATAATGTTTAATAATAACATTTAAGCTATTTATTTGATCATGTCTTTCAGGTAGTCCAATAATTTTTTTTTAATTTATTTTATTAAAAATTTTTTTTGAGTTACATATTTTCTCCCCGTCTTTCCGCCGCCCACCACCCCAAAACAGCCATCCCAGTGTTTCCCTCCTCCCCCAGTCTATTCTCTCCTATGTCACTTTTTGGTAGGGCAGGATGGATCTCCCAACTGCAGTGCCTGTGTATCTCAAGTTCCAGTTGGATGTAGTCAATAATAATAATAATAATTGCATATATACATATATATATGTATATATATACAT
>JAQQSU010012992.1:0-11778 GCA_028627135.1 Pseudochirops cupreus | reverse complement strand
GTCTTGAAACATGGTGTAGCATGGGTAACAGTCTTAATATAACAACAGTAAACTACACTGCTACATTTTGCGACAGTATGCATAAAAAGCCAATGTCAGTGTGAAGGTTGAGATTGCTTCTTTCTCACCAGATCAGAAATTCTCGGGGCAGTCTTTGCAAGAGCACAACGAAGATCATCTTCCACAACAAGTCTACTTCTGTATTTAGACTTGATAACCAACAAGCTGGAAAACCCTGTTTCACAAAGATATGTTGTTGGAAATGGAAGAAGAAGGAGCAACACAATCTCAAACAGAACTGCAAACATTTGATTCAGAATTTTGTAACTGGTATTGTAGAGAAATCAGTTCTCGCTGCATCACTGTTAATAAGTTCAATGAACTCCTCTTGTGCTGTTTCAGGAATATCTTCAACTATGACTGTGAATGGGCTTCTGGAAAGTGCAAATGGGGTGTCAGGTAGATTTGAAAAGTACAATGAAATTTCATCTGCAAGCATGTGCAAGTGTTCTTTCACAGAAATTCTCATTGTAATCCTTTTGTCTGGTTCAATGTCATGTTCCTCAAAGAAAGCAGATAAGGATAGGCAACATGAAATTTTATTTTCATCCAATTTTTTTTGCCAAAGCTGAAGTTTCATTTGGAATGATCAGATCTTTTCAGACAAATCGAGGCATGTTGCATTTGGTTCTTGCAATGACAAATTTAACTCAATCAAGATGGCAAAGATGTCAACCAAGTAAGCTATTTTCTGCAATTCACTTTTTTCACTGAAAAATGCTTTGAACTGAGGTCTTGTTTTCTGATTAAAAAAACATTTTGAGTTTATCATGAAGCTCAAAAACACATTTTAAAACTTTTCCTCTCGACAAACATCTCACTTCAGTGTGAAATAGCAGAGCATTGTTCGGCGCATCCAACTCATTGCACAGTTTTGAAAACAGTCAACTGTTTAAAGTGCTCACCTTTACAAAATTGACAGAACTTATGCGGCTTTTCATTACTTCTTGTAACTCTTGTGGTAGCATCTTCATTGCTAATATTTGCCAATGAATCATACAATGCGTTCTGATGACTTTTGGTGACTCTTTCTGTACCAAACATTGAAATCCAGATCAACATCCTAGTATACTTGGAGCACCATCTGTGGAAACACCACAAACCTTTTCCCAAGAGATCTTATGCTCTTTCAGAAAAGAATCAACTGTGTCAAATACATCACATGCAGTAGTTGTTGTTTCAAGAGGTTTGCAGAAAAGAAACTCATCTTTAAAGTCACCATCATTAACATACCTCATGTTAACCATTAACTGTGAACAGTTTGCAACATCTTTAGATCCATCAAGCTGGATACTAAATATTGGAAGTGGAATAGGTTTAATTTCCTGGATTATTTGATCAAGAATATCAGTAGACATGTCATCTATTTTTCTGTGGACAGTGTCATTAGTTAAGGAAATTGCACTCAAATACATAACATTCATCTCTGATCATAACTCGAACAATGTCTTTGGCCACTGGCAACAGTAAATCCTCAGCAATGGCTTGAGATTTCATAGCTCTGGCGATTCTGAGTGCCAACAGATATGAAGCTTCAACAGCTGCTACATTTTGTTTGTGGTACTTGCCGCCAGTGTCAAGTCTGGCTTTCTTGAGTCCATCAGCTTTGTTTCTAAATAGTTGGTATCCTTGCTGGTAAAGCTTGGATGCTTGCTATCAAAATGGCATTTTAGTTTGTTTGGCTTCATAGATTCGGCTGATAGAATTTCACAATAAATAATACATCATGGTTTCTCAATTCCTCCTTTAATTATTGATGTAAAACTATACTGTGAAAAATCCTCACTATATTTTCTTTTCTTAACGTTCTTCTCTATACGATCCATTGTCATGGTATGGTTTGCTAATGAAAATAACATATAACAATAGCTTTAGCAATACAAAAGATAATACATGGCATAGTTCAGTCAATGCAGTTCATTAAAGTTTCCTATGATTTACCACTCTCTGTGTTATTTTTTTCACATATCTGTTACTATCACAAGGGGGCAGTATTCACATCAACCACAGCTGAGTATAAAAAGACCAGTCAGCATCCAGATTAAGTTCCCATGGTACAGATATATTTTTTTTTGCAGTGGTTGATGATTTTACAGTATATGATTTGACATTTACCCAGTAATTATAATTCATGAAGTGTTGTTTTACCTGTCCAATACTGCTGCTTTTAACAGAGTAGCTGCTTTCAACACAGCAGCTGCTCTCTACACAGTAGCTGCTCTCTACACATGTGTGACTGGTCCACATAAGTACATTATGGTGCCAACCCTGTCACATACACCTGTATTTGTATGGGGTGTATGCTATGGGGCTGGCATGATGATGTCATCACCTTCGGTACTAGTATGTGGGTATATCTGCATGTAGGCAGACCCGCCTGGAAATGGATAGAGGAGTAGTGTCTCGCTTCCTAAGACCATCAGAAACATGTGTTTTCCAATGGTCTTAGGCGACCTCTGTGAAAGGTTCATTTGACCCCCAAAGGGGTCGTGACCCACAGGTTGAGAACCACTGCTCTAGCAGCTGAATTTCCACATGTTTCTGCACTGTCCAGGTACAAGAATCCTCCATGAACCAAACCCCCACCCCACTCTGAGAGCTTCAGTATAGCCCTGGGAAAATGCAGAAAACCCCCCACCTGCCCTCAACACATGCCAGCTACCACCAATAGAACTCAAGCTCAACACCAGATAAGCTGCCAGACCCCAATGACCTCTAGCTACCACCACCTGAATCCCTAGCACACAAAGGCAGTGACAAGGTTCCTGGATCCCAGCAAAAGAAGCCTGAAACTGTGTCCCCTGGGCTCCAGCAGAAGAGTCCCACTTTAAAAGCCAGGAAATAAGCAAAAATCATGGACAAAAAGCAGAAGTAGACAATGATAATTAATTCTCTCTATGAGGAGAGAGAAAATCAAAAGAAAACTTGAGAAGTGGACAACATTGTCAATAAACCCACACCACAAATCTCAAAGGGTAATATGCCCTGATCTCAAGGCCAAATAAACTTCTTCAAAGACCTCAAGAAGGATTTTAAAAGTCAAATAAGCAAAGTAGAAGAAAAACTGGTAAAAGAAATGAGAAGTAGGCAAGAGAGTGTCAACAGCTTCAAAAAAGAAGGAAAAAAAAACTGACTGTAGAAAATAATTCCTTAAAAAACACAATTGCCCAAATGAGTGCAAGGAGGGGGAAGGAAGTATACTGAAGAAAAAACTCCTTAAAAAGTCAAATTGCTGAAATGGAAAAGAAAGCACAAAAACACACTGAAAGAATACCTTAAAAATTAGAATTGGTCAAATGGAAAAGGAAGTTCAAAAGCTAACTGAAGAAAATAATTCATTAGGAATTATAATTGGGAAAGGGTAAGCTCATTATTCTATGAGAATCAAAATCAAAATCAAAATCAATCAAAAAAAATCAAAAGAATGAAAAAATAGAAGAAAATATAAAATACCTCATTGGAAAAACAACTGATGGGGAAAAAATCCAGGAGAGATAATTTACCAATTATTTGTCTACCTGAAAACCATGATCAATAAAAGAGTTTAATCTGCATCTCTCAAGAAAACGTCAGGGAAACCTGCCAGAGGTCCTAGAACCAGAGGGTAAAGTAGTCTTTGAAAGAATCCACTAATCACCTCCTGAAAGAGATTCCCAAATTGAAAAGGTCAAGGAATATTTTAGTCAAATTGCAGAAATATCAAGTCAAGGAAAAATATTTCAAGCAACCAAAAAGAAACAATTTACATATTTTGGAACTATTGCCATGATTATGCAGGACCTTGCAGCTTCTACATTAAAAGATTGCAAGGCTTGGAATATGATATCCTTTAAAGCAAAGGAGCCTGGATTACAGCCAAATATCAACTACCCAGAAAAATTGAGCATATTCTTTCAGGGGAAGTTCAAACAAAGAGGGGAATTTCAAACCTTCCTGATAAAAAGTCAAGTGCTCAACAGAATATTTCATCTTCAAATACAAGATTCAAGATTCAAATATAAGATACAAGAAGGTAAACAGAAAAGAAAAAAAATACTATTCAATAAGGGCAAATTGTTTACATCCCTACATAAGAAGATGATACTTATAACTCTTGAGATCTGTATCTTTATTACAAAATTTAGAAGAGGCATACATAGACAGAGGGCATGGGTATAAGTTGACTTTCACAAGAAGATAAAAAGTCTAATTAAGTGGCAAAGGAGATTGTACTGGAAAAAGAGGAAAGGAAGAGGTAGAAAAGGGTAAATTAATACATCACATGAAGAGGTACAATGACCTGTTGCACTAGAGGGAAAGAAGGGAGCATGAAGAGCATTGTTTGAACCATAATCTTATCAGATTTGAGTCAAACACACTCAGTTAGGTATAGAAATCCAATTTACCCTATAGGAAGTAGGAGGGAAAAGGAGAAAAAAAGGGGAAGGGGCAGACAGAAGGGAGGTCAGATTGAGGGAAGTGGTGGTCAAAACCAAAACTCTAATGAGGAAGGAAAGGGAGAAAGGAAAAATAAAAGCATAAATGGAGGGGTATAGGATGGAGAGACACAATAGTAATCATAACTGTGAATATGAATGGGATGTCTGTCCCATAAAATGGAAGCAGATAGCAGAGTAGATTAAAAACCAAAATGGTACAAAATATTATTTATAAGAAACACATTTGAAGCAGAGGGAGGCACACAGAGTAAAGGTAAAAGGCAGGAGAAGAGCTATTATATTCCAGCTGACGTGAAAAAAAAAATAAAAGCTGACATAGCAATCCCTATCTCAGACACAGCAAAAATATATGTTATTAAAAAAGATAAAGAAGGAAACTTCATACTGCTCAAAGGTGAAACAGACAATCAGACAATGAAGTAATATTATTACTAATCCTATATACACAAAATGGTACAAAATCCATATTCTTAGAGAAGAAGTTAAATGAAATACAGGATGAAGTAGACAGCAAAACTATACTACTTGGGGAACTTAACCTTCCTCTTTTAAAACTAGATTAATCTAACTACAAAAAAAAAAAACAAGGAAAAAAGTTAAGGAGGTGAATAGCATTTTAGAAAAGTTAAATATGGTAGATCTCTGGAGAAAACTGACATAAAGGAATATACATTTTTCCTCAGTGGTGCATGGCACCTACAGAAAAATTGACTATGCATTATGTTATAAAATTCTCTGAATCCAGTGTAGAAAGGGAGAAAGATTAAATGCATCTTCTTGAAATCACAATGCAATAAAAAAATATATGAAATGAAGGGCCATGGAAAGATACACTAAAAATTTATTAGAAACAAAAT
Organism: Pseudochirops cupreus; assembly: GCA_028627135.1. Taxonomy (NCBI): domain Eukaryota; kingdom Metazoa; phylum Chordata; class Mammalia; order Diprotodontia; family Pseudocheiridae; genus Pseudochirops; species Pseudochirops cupreus. The sequence continues at coordinate 6,422 of JAQQSU010012992.1, read as the reverse complement.
AATCTAATCCTCAAGAATGAGTGGGTTAAGCAAAAAAATCATAAAACAAAAAAATGTCATAATTTAAGAGAATGGCAATAATTAGACAACATACCAAAACTTACGGGATGAAGCAAAAGCATTTCTTTGGGGAAGTTTTAAATCTTTAAATGCATATATGAGTAAAGTAGAGAAATTGGAGAGCAATCAGTTGAGCATAGAACTAAAAATTCTAGAAAAAGAAAAAGCTAAGAGTCCCCCATTGAATATCAACTTAGGTAATTAATGAAATTGAAATTAAGAAAACTATTGAACTGATAAATAAATCTAAGAGATGGTTTTATGAAAGAAAAACAAATAAAATAAATAAATCTATGGTTAACTTATTAAAAAAAAAGAAAGAAGAAAACCAAATTGCTGTATGAAAAATGAGAAGTGTGAAGTCACCACTGATGAAGAGGAAATTAAAATAATAATTATGAGCTATTTTTCCCAATCACGACGACAATAAATCTGACAATCTTAGTGAAATGCATGAATATTTTCAAATATACAAATTGCCCAGGTTAGCAGAAGTGGAAATAAAACTCTTAAGTAAACTCATTTAAGAAAAAAAGAAATTGAACAAGTCATCAAGGAACTCCCCAAGGCAAAATCTCCAGATGAGTTTGCAAATGAATTCTATCAAACATTTCAAGAAAAATTAATTTCCATATAATATAAACTGTTTGGAAAACAGAGGAAGAAAGAGTCTATACTAATTTTTTTATGATACAAATACGGTGCTGATATCTAAACCAGGAAGAGCCAAAACAGAGAAAGAAAATTATAGACCACTTTCCCTAATTAACAGAGATGTAAAATTTTTGAGTAAAGTATTAGCAAAGAGATTATAGCAACTTATCTCAAGGATCACACACTATGACCAGGTAGGATTTATATAAGGAGAATAGGGCTGGTTCAATACTAGGGGGAAAAATCACCATAATTGACCATATCAACAACAAAACTAACAGAAATCACATGATTATCTGAATAGAGAAAGAAAGATATTTTGACAAAATATGACACACATTCCAATTCAAAACACTAGAGAGTAAAGGAATAGATGTTCCTCTAAAAAGAAAAATAGCATGTATCTAAAACCATCAGCAAACATCATATGTAATAAGGATTACCTAGAAAAATTTCCAATAAGATCAGGGGTAAAACAGGGATGCAATTATCAGTGCTAATATTCAATATTGCACTAGAAATGTTAGCTTCAGCAATAAGAGAAAAAAAGAAATTGAAGGAATCCAAATAGGCAAAGAACAAACAAAGGTATCACTCTTTGCAGATGACATGATGATATATTTAGAGAATCCTAGAAAATCAAGAAAAACAAAAACTACTTGAAAAAAATGAACTACTTTAGCAAAGTTGCAGCATATAAATTAAACCCATAAAAATCATTGTCATGTCTATATATTGCTAACAAAGTCCAAGAGCAAGGGAAATTACATTGAAAGTTACTGTAGACACTACAAAATATTTAGGAGTCTACTTATAAAGACATACTCTTTATGTAAATTGTATTAAAACAATTTTTTAACACTCCACACAAAGAAAATCAGATCTAGATACTTCGAAAAAACTTCAGTTGCTCATGGGGGGGGGGGTGAGTTAATAAAATAAAGATGACAATTCTCTCTAAATTAAATTAGTTATTTAGTGTCATACCAATGAAACTACCAACAATTCATTTTATAGATCAAGAAAAAAATAAAATTTATCTGGAAGAACAAAAGGTCCAGAATATCCAGGGAATTTGTGAAAAGAAATACAAGGAAATGTAGTGTAGCCATACCAAATCTTAAATTGTATTATAAAGCAACAATCATCAAAACTTCTTGGTACTGACTAAGAAATAAAGTGGTGGATCTGTCAAATAGGTTAGGTACAAAAGATACAGTATTTAAGGATGACAGCAATCTACTGTTTGATAAATCCATGACCCCAGCTTCTGGGGTAAGAACTCACTACTTAACTAAAACTACGGGGAAAACTGGAAAATAGGATGTCAGAAACTAGACATCGACCTACATCTAACACTGTATACCAAGATAATGTTAAAATGGGTACATGATTTAGATAAAAAAGGCTGATATCTAAGCAAACTGGGAGAGCAAGGAACAGATTACCTGTCAGATCTAGAGAGAATGAAAGCATTTGTGACCAAACAAGAGATAGAGAGCATTATAAAAAGCAAAATGGATAATTTTGATTACATTAAATTGAAAAGTTTTTGCACAAACAAACAATGAAACTAAGATTAGTTAAGAAAAAGAAAGTTGGGAAATGACTTCTACAGTAAATATCTCTGATAAAGGTTTCATTCTAAAATATGTAGAGAACTGAATCAAATTGATAAGAATACTAGTCATCTACCAACTGATAAATGGTGAAAGGATATGAACAGGAAGTTTGAAGATGAAGAAATTAAAGCAATTGACAGCCATATGAACAAATGCTCTCAATGACTATTAATTAGAAAAATGCAAATCAAAATAACTCTGAGGTACCACAACACACCTATCAGATTGGCATGATAAAACAGAAAATGGTAAATGTAGGAGAAAATGTGGGAAAATTGGAACACTAATTTGTGTTGTTGGTAGATTCATGAACTGACCATTCTGGAGAGTATTTTGTAACTATGTCCTAAGGGCTATAAAACTGCCCAAACCCTTTGACTCAGCAATACTACTTCTAAATCTCTATCCCAAAGAGATCATGAAAATGAGAAAAAGACTCACATATACAAAAATATTTACAGCAGCTCTTTTTGTGGTGACCAAGAATTAGAAATTGAAGTAATACACATCAGTTGGGGAATAGCTGAACAAATATCTGAACATAATGGGATATTATTGGGCTAAAAGAAATGATAAGCTGGTGGACTTCAGGAAAAAAAAAAACCTTGAAAGACTTCCGTAAATTAATGCTTAGTGAAGTGAGCAGAACCAGGAGAACAGGGTATACAGTAATAGCAACACTATGCAATGACTAACTTCGATAGACTTAGTTCTTCTCTGCAATGTAAGGATTTCAAGAAAACTCCCAAAGACTCATGATAGAAAATGTTATCTACATCCAGAGCAAGAACTATGGAGTCTGAGCACAGATCAAAGTATGTTATTTGCTCTCTCTCTCTCTCTCTCTGTGTCTCTCTCTCTCTTTCTCTCTCTCCATTTTAGGGGGTTTTATTTCTTTTTTCTTGTGGTTTTCCTATTGGTTCTAATTCTTCTTTACAACATTGCTAATGTGAACATATATTTAATATGAATGTGTATACAGAGGCTGTATCAGATGGCTTGCCCTCTTGCGGGGTTGGGGGGGGGGAGAAATTTGGAACTCAAAACCTCATGTCAGTGAATGTTAAAAACTAAAAATAAATTAACTGTAAAAAATAAAGTGTCCCAGGGTTTATAAGTAGTAGGAGTGAGGAGGGAAAGCTTTTCAAGCGTAGTGGATAGCAATTGAAAAAATGTCGAGATAGGAAATGAAATATCATATTGAGAAAAATCAAGTAGCCCAGTATAATTGGAAAATAAAATATGTAAAGAAGATCAAATGAAAGATGCTCTCTTCCACATTTAATCTCTTTATGATCTGGTTGCTTTTTCTCTTTCTATTTTTTTTGTACACATTTCTTCCCTTTACATTTCCTACGCCTTTGAGAAAGAAGGACAAACCACAACATCCCCTATTGTCAAGGTATCAGGAAGCAATACACCCAAACTTCCATCAACAAAACCCCTCCAAAGAGACCTAGAAAATGCATCACATCAACATTATGGGGAAATAGAGAAAAAAGCCACAGTGAGTTTACTGTCCTGTTTAGGTTGGAATAGGGACAGAAAAAAGCCTATTGACCCTGGGAACGGAGTCAGGGCAGGAGCATTTTGTAATCTGAGTAGTGACTAAGGAAATATTGTGTACTAGGGCAATAAGAAATTTGAGACCCATTCCTGGGCATTCCTATATCCCTAATGGGGGATATTTGAACAGAAAGTAAGTTCTGATTTGCAGTTTCTTTAACCATTGCCCAACTCCAAGTTCCATATCCAAGGTAGAATGAATGAGAACGTAACTTGCACACTGGGCATGTAGTCTCTGGTAGGGAAGATCTGGATAGTGTAGTGAGAAAAGAAGAAATTAAAAAATCAAACAACAGTGTTTTGGCTCAGACGTTGGGAGCATAGAAGAATATCTATTCCATCAGTAAAAAAGAAATACCCAACCAAACTGAGTATAATGCAATGTGGATAAAATGTACCTTTAAAGAAGAGGACTTCCAAGCAGTCTTAGGGAAAAAGACAAGAGTTGCTAAAAACAAACAAACAAACAAAAAACCCTTGAAACGTAAACACAACAGTTTATAAAGATATAAAATGATTTTTTAAAAAAGGAAGAGTCATGATAAAGGACTAAGTACGGGTAAAATTCTTTCATTCAAATATGGAGAGATTGCACATTTCACCTCTGAGCTATATCATCATCAGAGCTCACAGATGAAGACAAACTTGATGAAAGATAAGAATGGGGTGTGCACATGTGTGTGTTTGTGTCTGTGTCTGTATATGAATATATGTGTATATATGTACATGTATCTCTGTATACGTATGTGTGTTTTATATGTATTGTATACTCATACCTATACATTGATGTACATATGCACACACCACTCTTAGGTCACACACATATATATAGATGTGTGTGTATGCCCACACATATGCATGCACCTGTGTATGCAAACATATTCATATATGCACATATCTGCACAAATGTGTATGTGCAAATGTGTGTATAGGCATATGTATATGTGGCTTTATGAGAAGTATGGAAATAGAAAGGGAGAGGAACGCATGAGGTGAAGGAAAAGAAAGACATGAGATAAATTATCTAACACAATTAGGATGTATATCTTTACAATGAGTAGAAGATGGGAAAGTAGTCGATACTCCAATTTCACTTTCACATGAACAGATAAATGGAAGGAAGAGTCACTTATATTTGTGTACAGAAAAACTTCATCTATCTTGGCAATAAGAGAGAAATGGAAGAAGAAAAGGGGAATTAGAGGGAGTGTAGATTAATGGAAGCACTAGTTCTAAACAAATAAAAGAAAACAAGTCTAATTGAGGATGTGTAAAAATATTCATAGCTCTTTCCAGGTGCCAAAATTTGGAAATCTGAAAGGGTACACATAAATTGGGGAAACGATGAACAAGTTATGGTATATTAATGGGATAGAATACTACTATATTTTAGTAAATGATGAATGTGATGATTTCAGAGGAAACTGGAAAGACATAATATAATGACAAGTGAAGTGAAACAGAATAAAGAGAAAAATTTATATAATGATGGGAAATAATAAAGGCAAACATCTTTGAAAGAATTTAGAATTCTTAGAAACATAAGTAATGACTGTGATTCCACTGGACTAATATCAAAATATGGTATGCACCTTCTGATAGGCAAATGACTCACTACAGAAAGAGTCATTTTTGCTTTGGACATTGCTAATGTGAATTTTATTTTCATTGACTATATATGTTCAAATGCAATTTTTTAAACCAGTTCTCAAATGGGTATGTGTGGGAGGATAAGAAGGAAGATCTTTGCTTATTTGATATATATGTACATATATATACATATATATCTCAACTCACTCTACTATTTCTGTATACACAAATATGTGTATATATGTATTTATGTGCACATACGTGCATGTGCATATGTGTATACATGTGTGAGTACATACATGCATATGGGTGTACATATATATATACCTACATAAGTGATTTTAAGTGAGAAAAGTTGATGGAGGGAAGATATGGAAAAATATAGTTTTAGCAGTGGATTGCCTAAGAAATGTGAGTAAGGGGGAACAGTCAAAGAGGATGTCAATGTTACAAAACTAGGTAGCTGGAAGGCTATAGTATATCCTACTATAGAGTAATATAGAGTAATAGAGTGTCTGAGGAGGACAATGTTTTGTGAAAATGTAATTATTCCTGTTTTGAACTTCTTAATTTTGAGACACATTCAGTTCAAGAATTTCAATTGATATGGGACTAGAACTCAGTAGAGAAGTAAGGAAAGATATGTATATCTGAAAATCATTAGCATTCAGACAGCAATTGAATCCATGGACTCTGAAGACACCAGCAGGTAAAAGATTATGAAGAAAAAAAGACAAAAAAGATAGTCTAGGACAGAGTCATGGGACAAAGGCATAAGCAAGTGGATGAATGTAATAGTAATTAGTTTATCAGGATACTTAGCACTTAGTAGTGCTAAGTGCTAAGTGTGGAAGGTGCAAACTCTGTCCCACTATTGAGAAGGCATGAACTCCCCTGTTGATGTGGAAGAAGGGGATTGGCTGAGGTGTG
>JAQQSU010012991.1:0-11778 GCA_028627135.1 Pseudochirops cupreus | reverse complement strand
AATAGATCCAGGAGAGACAATTTAAAAATTATTGGACTACCTGAAAGCCACGATCAAAAAAAGTACTTAGAAAGCATCCTTCAAGAAATTCTCAAGGAAAATTGCCCTGATATTTTAGAACCAGAGGGCAAAACAGAACTTTAAAGAATTCACAGATCACCTCTTGAAAAAAATCCCCAAAAGAAAACTCCTAGGAATGTTATAGCCAGGTTCCAGAGTTCCCAGATCAAGGAGAAAATATTACAGGCTGCCAAGAGGAAGCAATTTGAACACTGTGGAAACACAATTAAGATAACCCAGGATCTGGCAGCTTCTATATTGAGGGATTGGAGGGCCTGGAATATGATTTTCCAGAGATCAAGGGAGCTAGGATTAAAACCAAGAATCACCTACCCAGCAAAACTGAGTATAATGTTCCAGGGGAAAATATGGTCATTCAGTGAGGTGGAGGACTTTCAAACATTCTTGCTGAAAAACTCAGAACTGAAAAGAAAGTTTGACACTCAAATACAAGAAGCATGAGAAGGTAAGCATGGAAAAGAAATCATAAGGAACTTCTCAAAGTTGAACTATTTATATACCAACATGGAAAAATGATAATTGTAACTTATGAAACTTTTCTCAGTATGAGGAAGGGTGAAGGGAATACAAATGTATGTATACGTATACATACACATATCTCTATGTAGGAGGGTTTATATATGCGTATGAACACATATCTGAGTATGTATATATATATGTGTGCATAGAGGGCACAGGATCAATTGAATGGGAAAGGATGATACTTTAAAAGGTGAAATTCTGAGGTGGGAGAGGATTAGAATGAGAAGAGACAGGGAGAGACAGAATGGGGTCAATCATCTCACATACAAGAGGCTAGGGATAACTGTTACAACGGAGGGGAAGAACAAGAAGGCAAAAGGGAAAGGGTCAACGTTACTCTCATTGAATTTGGCTTAGGGAAGGAATGACATAAACTCTAAACTGAGTATGTTGCCATACAGGAGAGTAGGGGGGATGGGATGAGAGGTGGGATGATAGAGGGGAGGCCAGGGCAGGGGAGGGGTTGCTGGAAGTACACCCTTCTATAAAGGGACAGAGACAGGGTAGAGAATAGAACAAGGAGGGAGCGGGATAGGAAGGAGGGACACATAATCAGTTTCTCACAATATGTCCACTGTGGAGACGTTCTGTGTGATTACACATGTACACCTATATTGAATTGAAATTACCCTTCCAGTAGGGGTGGGTGATGAGGGATGAAGGGAAAGAATCTAGAATTTAAAGTTCTATAATCAAATGTTAAAAATATATATGTATATATATTTATTATTATTATTATTATTAACTACATGCAACTGGGAATTAAGATATACAGGCACTGTGGTAGGGAGACCCATCCTGCCCTACTGGAAAGTCAGAGGGGCGATGGGGTAGGACATAGGAGAGAGCAGATTGCGGGAGGGGTTATACAGTGGGAACGCTGTTTTGGGGTGGTGGGTAGGAGTAAGATGGGAAGAAAATTTGTAACTCAAAATCTCGTGGAACTGAGTGGTGTAAACAAGAAAATAAATTAATTAATTAAAAAAAGATAAAATAGATAATTCTGATTATATGAAATTGAAAAGCTTCTGCATAAAGAAAATTAATGCAATCTGGATAAGAAGGGAAGCAGCTGAATGGGGGGAAATTTTTTTTGTATCAATTTCCTCAGATCTTCAAGGTTTGGTATCAAAAATTCATAGACAACTGACAGATAGATGATGGAGACAGAGACAAAGATATGATGAAAAACCATTCCCTAATATGTACATGGTTAAAAGATGATCAAAAAATTCTCAAAAGAAAAATTTTAAACTGTTAGCTATGTCTCCAAATCACTAACAGTAAGGGAAATACAAATCTAAAAACCCTGAGGTTTTATCTCGTACCTAGCAAAGCAGAAAAGGTGACTAAGAAAGAAAAGATGGGAATATCTTACACCTGGGCATGACTGATGGAGCTGTGAATCAATACAACTATTTGAGAAAGAAATTTGGAATGAAGAAAATAAAGTAATTAAAATGTCCATATCCTTTTTATGTCATTACTAGGTTAATACTCCAAGCAAGAAAGACTTCCATACACATCAAAATTCTTATAGCAACACTTTTTGTGGTAAAAAAATAATTGGAAGCAAAGTCAATGCGAATTGATTGGAGAACGGCTAAACAAATAAATATAAAGAAATATTACTGTGCTATAAAAACAATTACTATTGTAAATAAAAGGAAGCATGAAAAGATTTACATGATCTAATGAAGAGTAAAATAAAAGTAAAGAGTAAAAATAAAGAGCCAAGAAATAATATGAACAACGACTACAACAATGTAAACAACAACAAATAAAGAAAAATGAATGTTGACAAACTACAATGAATGAGGTTGGCACCTCAACTACACGGGTCAGTCGCCTTTTCTGCTTTGCTAGGTATGAGATGAAACCTCAGCATTTGTAGATTTGTATTTCCCTGAATGTCAGTGATTTGGAGACGCAGCTAACAGTTCAAAATTTTTCTTTTGATATTAGAAGTCTACTTTGGAAGGGTTGAAGTTCCATGGCTGTGCTATATTTGTAGAATTTTTTCAATGTATGACCAGTATTGGATTTTTTCTTTTCTTATTTTTCCTTTAAAAAATATTTTTAAAAAAAATATTGCTTGCTCTCTGGAAGAAAGGAAGGTGAAAAATGCTAGGCAAAATTGTAGTGATTGAGAAATAAATTATCACGAGAGGGAGGATGGTTGGAAGGAAGAAGGAAGGAAGGAAGGAAGGAAGGAAAACTGGGGATAGCAATGACCTTGACAAAGCCTATATTCGTGGGATTGGCTAAATACTGGATTAAGTCATAAATTTGAGAATTTAACACATTACTACCTAATTAAAAACAACCACAGAATTTTAATTTATATAAAATAAGAGAATTCAGTCTCCAAAACAAAAACTAAGAAATCTATCTTGAAATAACTAAAATAGAATGTAGGAGAAATCACCTAGCTTAAAAGGTCTTCTGTTTTAAGAAATAATGGGATTTTCATTTCTTAAGAACTTAAGTATATATTTAGTTTTTATTCAATATGTTTCTTTTAAAATATATATAAAACATATATAAAAATAAATAAAATATCCAATAAGATAACCCATACAGATATGCCTCCCCCCCCATGTGTCTGCCAGCATACTTTGCCTGTGCAAATCCTCTATAGCACTACTGCAACAAGAAGCTGACTTCATCTCTGCTCAGCCTCACATGGAGGATGGAGAGACTATACATTCCTCTGCCTCAGGGCAACTCCTAGGTTAGGGTTGTTGATGCTGCTTGTTGTTATTTGTCCTCCAGTCTCAAAAAGAACCAATGACATCAAGAGGGTGACGTCTTGACTTGCAAGTGAACTGTACTTAAGTGAGGCACAGCCTTGCAAGGTCATCAGCCTCATGCATTCCTCCATAGTCACTGTAGTCCAGTGGGAAAACATAGGTCAAGAAGACTGGCAATGGCAGTGGGAGACCTTTGCCCTTTTAAGCTAGGGTTACAACAATAATCTATGCTCAAGAAATGGCAAAGGAATATCACTGAGAAACTGAATGACTGGATGTGGGTCAGGTCAAATTGTTGAGGTACAGGTTCTGGGAGCGCCCCCTTGAGCTCTCCTCGCATCTTTGAGGTACAGGCTCTGGGACCCTGCCTTGAACTCTCCTTCAATCTTCCCAAGGGAAGGCATTTGCCTAAGGTTATGGGCCTTAAGTTGTGTCTCTACCCAAGTCTTTAGCCCTCCTTTGTTTCAATAGTTTCCCACCCTTAATGTTCCCGGTCCCATCCTTGAACTGGCCTGGCCCACCCTTTTCTATGGTCTCTAGGTAGCCTCCAGCAACTTAATCACTCATTACTGGAGTCTGACCTCATCTTGACTCCTGAAGACCCTCCCTACTGGATTCTGACCTCATCTGACTCTTCCTGAAAACCCTGCCCAAATTCCTCCTCTAGACCACCCCTAGATTCCTCCCACAATCTTTCTGTATATACAATCCCATCTACCTTCCCTCTGGTGGGAAAGCACCACAGAATGCCCTAGCACAGACTTACTCTGTCACACTTACTCTGTCCTGCTTGCCCAATGCAAGCATCACAGATACGTAGGCTCCTTAAGAGTCTACTCAACATGGCAAACTTTCAATAAACTTTACATTTCTTTGGCTGAGAAGACTTGAGTCGAATTCTTTCAGCAGGACCCGGCATGTTGGTATTTTGGAGTCTCAGGCCCCCTAACCCTCTTAGTGGGTACACGTCTTCATTTTTATGGTTCCCTGACTGGGAATCGAACCCGGGCCGTGGCAGTGAGAGAGAGCCGAATCTTAACCACTAGACCTTAGGCAAATGCCTTCCCTTGGGAAGATTCAAGGACAGCTCAAGGGGGTTCTCCCAGAACCTGCACCTCATCAAAGTTATAAAAGATGGACAAACCAAAAGTACTCTTATTCTTTACTATCTGACTCTAGATGACCTCATGGACTGTAGCACACCAATATTGTCCATGGGCATTTCTTGGCAAAGATTCTGGAGTGGTTTACCCATTTCCTTCTCCAGTAAACAAAGGCAAACAGAAGTTAAATGATCTGCCCAGTAACAGAGTTAGTAAGGGTCTGATGCAGGATTTGAACTCAGGTCTTCCTGACTTCAGGCCTGACATTATATTCTCTGAGTCACTTAGCTATCTACCAAATGTACTACTGTTCCCTGGATCATCCAAAGTCATCCTGACTTATGTCTTGCCACAGGACTCTGATGACTCTGGAGGAGTAACTGACTTTGAGGACTGACTACTGACTATGCCTCACTTAAATCCAATTCACTTGTTAGTCAAGATATCACCCTCAGGACATTACAGATCCAAACAACAACAACCTGGAAATATAGCTGGGGAGGGTGGGGAAGGGAAGGTCAGGCTTTGGAAAAGCCCACAGGGATTCAAATAGAGCTACCTGACTATGTCTTTAAACCCAAATCACTCAGGTTTTCACTGATTGACTAATAATAGATCTCAGCCCAAGTCTCGCTTGCTCATTGTTTGAATTTTGATGTCTCAGATTGTTCAGGCCAGAAACTCAGACAGTCTATCCCTCCCAGAACATCCCTTTTATGAAGGCAAAGTAGGCCATCTTTTGTCTCAATTCATACCTAGCCTTCAATCACTGAAAGGGCATAGCCTCAGACAAACAGAGACCAGGAAATGACCACAGCTTAAAAAGGCCACAGTTCTCCTCCCCTCCCAATCACGGACCATCAGCAGTCCTCTTGACCTATGTCTTGCCAGGGACTACAGGGTAAGAAAACTCAAAGCGGAAGGAAATGCTTGGAACTCCAAACCAGCATCCCCCAAGCTTGCAAAAAGAAGCAAATGCTCACCTAGTTTGATTATGATCTCAGTGCAGTTAACTTTCAAATCTATTCGTTCAACTCTAACCTCTTTCCTAATATCCAATCTCACATCTCCAAATACCTACTGGGCCAAAACAAACAAAGAAATTTTAAACTCAATCTGTACAAAACTGAACTTATTATCTTTCACCCCAAATCCCTCCTTCAGCAAGAAGCTTTTCCTGGTCCTCCTTAATCTTAGGGGATTGAGGACTTCAGTGTTTTTCCTCTGAGATTATTTCCAATTTTTCCAAAACAAATCTTGTTTTTATATAGTTGTTTATACATTGTCTCTTTAACTGTAAGCTCCTTGAGAGCAGACTGTTTTTTGTTTTTTGTTTTGCCTTTTATTGCATTCCCACAACTTAATACAGTGTCAAGTGCATAGGGGGCATTTAGTAAATAGCTGCTGACTCAACTTAGTACAAGCAGAGAATGAAGGAATGTAGGTATCTGGGACAGGTGGGCAGCACAGATTGATGTACCAAGCCTAAACGAAACGAGACTGAAATCTGAATGAGGTCAGTCATGCTGGCTCTGTAACTACTTGAGATAGGAACCCAAAGCCTGTGAAAAGTAAATTCCCCAACACAGGCAGAGGCTGAGAGGGTAAGCCCACCATAAAAAGTGTCTGGAGCCAGAAAGTAAGCCAAAGGGGAAATAGACAACGAATAAATAAATAATAAAATCAAGAAAGATCTCAAGAAGAAAATTAATTTTAAAACTATAAATTAAGAGACAATGCAAAAATTAAAAGGTAAAATGAGTACGGAGGCATCCAGGAAAATACAGAGTTTCTCAGTAAATATCACAAGACAAAGGAAATTGAGCCAAAATTTGATGAAACATGGAACATATTAATTCATAAGAAAGAATGGAATTGTAGCAGAGGGTAACCAGATAATTCAAAAGAGAAAAAAGAATATTGAGAAAATAAGAAGTGGAAAAATTTCTATCCTGGATAGCAAAAATAATTAGTAAATATACTGAAGGACAATCTGGAAGAAGAAAAAAAGTAAAAAGAATGTTAATACCTGTGTATTAACTCTCTCTCTCTCTCTCTCTCTCTCTCTCTCTCTCTCTCTCTCTCTCTCTCTCTCTCTCTCTCTCTTTCTCTCTTCCCCCCTCCCCCAAATAAAACTGCTAAGAGTCAAATACTGGATAAAAGTTCTCCCAGAAGAAGAGCACTACTGGAAAGCAAGTAAATACCCTAATCAAGAAATAATATGAGAAACCTCCCCAGAATTGCTAAACAGATAAAACAAAATGCCTGTTGAAAAAAAAAAAAGACCATGGGGGGAGGGGCGTGAAAAGGAAGTCCTTTGCTACAAACCCTAATATACATAATGCTTAAATCTGAACAATAAATTTTTCATGCAAACAGGATAAAGATCTTCGGATGTAAAGGAAAGGATATTTGAAAAACACAAGGCTTACTCATCACTAATAGAAAACTCCAGAAGAAAATGGAATAAAATATTCAAAAAAGCAAAAGAGCTTAAGATGCAATACAAAATTATATACTATGCAAAAATGAGATTATCAATGAAAAAATTATTCAATTAAAAAGAGATGTTTTCAATTTTTAAAAAGATGTGAGCAGATTATTCAACTTGCAAACATGCCGAATAAGAAAAACATTTTTTAAAAAAGTAAAAACACAATAGCCAAATAAAAAATTCCATCTATAATGACTATTTTTAAATAAAATGTAAGACAGCAAACCACCTATTGCATTTTAAAACAAAGAAAAATTTGCAGAGGGATTAAGAGATTTTTTCCTAAAAGTACAAATGGGTAAAAATATGAAATGAGATTTAAAGAAATAAGATAAGTGATGGTGGAGAAGCAGGCGTGAAAGACCATGAATAAAAACTCATAATCCCCAACACCATCAACACCAAATCAACATGTTTTGTGGGACTAAAATGCAAAATTAGAGGCACCTAAGAGGGGCAGGTGAATTATGATGTGCTGTAATCAAGTCCAGGGATAAATAAAGAAGGGAGGATAATTCCAATAGTCTTTTAGGATGAAAAAGGGCTACATGAAAATAGGCAAGATAAAAAGGGAAGAAACTGAAAGGGTGAAATCCCAATTCATAATAGGAAGAATGCCCACTGAAGGGCACTCCCAGGAGGGGAAAGGTAAGATTGTGTAAGGGAAGATGGAACTTTACAAACCTGCTACAAACCTGAAAGGCTCACCTGGAACTCACTTCCTCTGAGAGACAGTGGGAATGGAAAGAATGGGGGAAAAAGGATTTATTAAGCACCTACACTGTGCCAGGAACAAATGGTTGAGGGTGAAAGACTTTCAAGGCACTAAAAGAAATGAGTCAGAAGAGGGAAAACAAAGTTGGGACTTTAAAAGCTTTAACTCCATAAGGTACTCAGAGAGGTTAAAGGAATAAATAAATATACAGACCATGAATCAGAGAACAAACTTTGGAATAGACAGAAATAGAAAGGAATTAGTGAAGAGAAAAAGGGTCAGAAAAAAAGAAAAAAAATTCTAACAAAAGAAATTGTAAGGGAAGAAAGAAGGTAGGTTTTTGAATTAATGACAAATGAGAAGGGGCAAAGGAAATGAAGAATGAGATGAAACAGATAATAAATTTTAAAAAGTTAATAAAATAAAAGGAAGACAATGAAACAAATAAATATAATAACTTAATAAATAAACGTGATGATAAATAAATTAAATAAATAACTCCAAAACTGAGTTAAAGGTGACAAATCATGGGGTGGGGGGTGGGGTGGGACTAGAGTCTATGAGCATCAGATTGCCTAAAAGTAGATAAAACAAAAATTATCATAGGGAGAAAGTACTGGAACCAAATATACATACATACAAACATACATATATACACACACACACACACATCCAATACATACATTCACGCGCGCGCACACACACACACACACACACACACACACACACACACACACACTATTGAATAAACTTTGTTTTGGATCTTATACTCAAGGTAAATCTCACTAAGTATGATACTCCTAGGATCAAGATCAATAGTAAGATTTATACATAAATATGTGTATATCTGTGGGGGCAGGGGGGAAAATATATATACATATATATATATATATATATATATATACACACACACATATATATATCCACACACACACATTTAAAGTATATTTTAACTAAATAATAAGTTGCCATTTTCATAGTGCTTTTAAACGTTTTATAAAGCATTTCTATGACTTTATGTACCTTATTACATTTGATCCTCATAACAATCCTTTCAGGAGGGCACTGCAGCTATTATTCTACAGCAATTAGTGCAGGTACTCTAGGCCACCCTTCTAACTGATGAGACTCTAGCCAGGACCCCCATTTTATGAGCAGAACTGGCCATGTTCACTTCAGTGCTAACCAGACTGCCTTGTTTGTGTTTGTGTTGCCCAGTACAATACCTGGCACATAGTAAGTGCTTAATAAACATTCTATCTTTTCCCATTTAACATGTAAGGGAATTGCAGCAGAGAGACATGAAATGATTTTCCAATGGCCAAAGTACATGTTGGAGGCTGAATTCAAAACAATATCTCTCCTGATTCCAGGTAGAAAATTCCTTCCACTAAACCAAGCTAGACTGCAATGAAGCAGTTTACGTAAGGAAACAGGAAGCAATAAGAAAGAATGGAAGGAAGGAAGGAAGGAAGGAGGGAAGGAAGGAAGGAGGGAAGGAAGGAAGGAACGAGGGAAGGAAGGAAGGAAGGAAGGAAGGAAGGAAGAAAGGAAGGAAGGAAGGAAGGAGGGAAGGAAGGAAGGAAGGAAGGAAGGAAGGAAGGAAGGAAGGAAGGAAGGAAGGAAGAAGAACTGAAAATTATGAGGTTCTTGCACTGAACTGTTACAAAACATTATTTGTTATTCTGGAGGAACTATAAATCCCAGATATCAAGTAAGCTTTCCCCCTTTTTCTAATTTTGAAAACCAACTGAAAACTACAAAAACATAGTCTGAGTAAATACAAATGATGATTTTGTGCGACACAGGAAACGTATTCACACAAAAGGGAAGGAACGCAGCTGACACATTGTATTTTCTGTAAACATGTAAACTGTTTAGTTGTAAATATATTAGCCAGAGATACCAAACTATGGTTTAGCATCTTCCCTCTTGAAAATGATTAGAAGTTTAAAGGAAGGACATTGTACACAATGAGTATGACTCACGTGCTTCTCACATCAAATCCAAAAATCACTAGTGATTTATTTCTTGAAGCAAAAGACACTGAGTCTGGCATTAGTCTATAAAGTAAGAAATACCACATGCTAGTCAGACACTTGAATGTAATTTAAAAATAAAACCTGGATAAGCATGTGATGAGTGATGATTTCTAAACTTGACCTTTGCTGAAACATACAATTCTTTTTTTAAACTTTAAGAAAAATACCAAAATGCTTATAAAATGTCAAGTTTCAGGAGTGAGAGGAGGGAAAAAAAAGGCAATGGAAATCTGAGATAAAGACATTTTATAAAAAATAGGAAAGCTTAAGTATTTTATAATTTTGAAAGCATTACCATATTAATTTTTTTTAAAAGAAGTAACAGTTTTATCTTAAAGAATTTCTGAGCTGGGGAGTATCTCACAGGCTATCAAGTTAAACTATGTAAGAACAAATACCTCCTATACAAAAGTACTCAATGAATAGTCATCCAGCTTATACCTGAAGTCCTCCAATGAGAGGGAATGAATGACTTGCCAGAGTAAACCATTCAACTTGTAGAGAGCTCTACTGTTCCAAAGCTTTGCCTGATATTAAGCCTACACGGCCCTGGCTGCCTCTTTACCCACTGCTCCTGGAACAGGCCTTCCGTAGCCAAGGAGGGCAAGGTAAAATCCTCTTCAACATGGCAGCCATTTATACATCTAAGAACTAGCATGTCCTCTTAAGTCTTTTCTGCTCCAAGACTAAGCATGCCCAATTATCTTGAACTGACGTCATATATCATGAACTCAGTGTATTTCATCATCTTGGTTCAATTCAATTCAACTTAACAAGTATTTATGAACTACCTGTGATATGGAAGACAAGATGATAGGCAATGGGGATATGCAGACAAAACAAACCAAAATTTAAAAACAAAAACTGCTCCTGCTATTAAAGATCTTATATTCTACTGAATAAGGATGGGGAAAACAACACTGATTACAAATTTGGAAAGATACATACTAACTTCTTCAGGTCAGTACATTTGAAAAAGTGGCACCCAACCCAAAGGTGATTCTCTAGATATAGTCTGAATAGAACAGAGTATTAGAGAACTATCGACTACCTAGGCCTGGACACTCTGCTTCTCTTAAAGCAGTTCAAAAATCCATTAGCTTCTTCTCCATTAAAAACAATCAGATAATTTTCAGATGATCTATACAATCACAATATTTCAAACTAATAGTTGAAAATCTACCTTGAAATGCTATGCCAGTAATACAGACTACCCTTTCATGAAGAACTTCAGCCAGACTTTTTTATTGAATTTCTGGGTCACTAGGTACATATGTGTATATATCATATAATAACCAGCACTGATCTACAGAAAATCTTACCCTATAAATAATTGTCTAATGTCAAGGTGCAAAAAGGCTAAAGTACATTTAGTGCTGCCATCCCTGAACTGGTTTTCACCTGGGTTTTGAATGTGGGAGATAAACTACCACCAACAATAGGGCAAGAATCTTATTCAGAGTTGGTAAACCTCCACATTAATTTTTCTACATATCCCCAAGTCATCTTCCATTTATAAAGGAAGAAAAGAAAGGCAATGAAAGCTTCCATTAAAAATATTAATGGAAAAAATTCTTGATAAATTCATCCTGAAAAAAACACCTCATGAATAAAAATGAACTATGGTATGTGAACCAAACCAAACCAAACCAAAATCCAGGAAAAAAGGGATATAAAAAGGGAATTCCATTCAAAACAGCTGAAAATGTGTACAATACCTGGGAGTTAACCTGAAAAGCCCCATTAATCCCGAACGAGAAGTTCCTTCATTACTGAGCCCCATAGCTTTCAAGGACACACCCTGCGCTAGCAGTTAGAGCTCAGAA
The DNA here is from genome assembly GCA_028627135.1 of Pseudochirops cupreus. Classification (NCBI taxonomy): domain Eukaryota; kingdom Metazoa; phylum Chordata; class Mammalia; order Diprotodontia; family Pseudocheiridae; genus Pseudochirops; species Pseudochirops cupreus. The sequence goes on along the minus strand of JAQQSU010012991.1, from coordinate 242 downwards.
AACCCACAAGGGGCCCCATGCGAACACTCCCTAACCTCCCCTGGTATCTGCAGAGTCAGATAAAGCTAACCTTCCCTCCTCACTTACGTAAATCCCCTAGTATCTGCAGAGTCAGATAAAGTTTCCATGACGTAAATGACTCTGTGGTTTTTGCCTTTATAAACCCTGCTAAACTATCCCCGGGGGTCGGACTCCTCTGGCCTGTTAGGGTTACGAGTGCGACCCCGATGCATCGGTTTTAA
>JAQQSU010012990.1:0-11779 GCA_028627135.1 Pseudochirops cupreus | reverse complement strand
GACTCTCTTATCATGATTTTCTTGCATCATTCTTATTTCTCTTCCCAATTTTTCCTCCATTTCCCTCATTTGGTTTTCAAAATCCTTCTTCAGCTGATCTCTAGCTTTTAGGCAATCTTCATGTTTCTTGGAAGCTTTTGGTGCGGGAGTTCTGACTATGTTGTCTTCCTCCTGTTCCTTGCTTTGATCCTTCTTTTCCCCAAAGAAGGAATCTAGGGTTTGGTTGCTGTTCTTACTTTGCTTCCTATGCTTATTCATGGCTGGCCAATCAGAGATTTTTTTAGCTCTGTGGAACTCTGCTTCCAGAGGGGAAAGATCTGTCCCAAATCACTGGGATTTTCCCAGCTGACGGAGCTTTTAGGAGGCTGCTAGGGCCTTTCCCAGCTCTGGCTCACTGAAAAGAGACCCCAGGACCACCACCCAAGACCACGATCCGGATCCAGGCCGCTCAACGCAAGAACACTTGGCCTCTGAACAAACGCTTGGCCCCCCTGTAGTCTGCAAGCTGGGAGCTCTGAAGCGGCAATGTGCAAGCGGCTGCAGCACCTGCACTTCTGCAGCTTCCTTGCCCTGGAGGCGATTTGGCCAGACCCGCTTTTCTCCCCTGATTTTAGCTGAGTTCTACTATCCTTTCTGCCACAGCTGCTGCAGATCTGCTCTTCTGTTGCTCCAGCTGCAGGTCAGCTCGTCTGGCTGCCCCCAGGGCCAAGGCACCGTTTCAGGCTGAGCTGATTTCGGCTTCCAGCCCTGAGATGGTGCCTCCTAGCCAAGCTGCCTTTAGTGGAAAGTATATTTGTGTGCGTTTTAGAGTTTTAGAATTTGTTCAGAGTCATATTTTATGGGTATTTTGAAGTGGCTATGTGGGAGCTACAATACTTTGGTGCTCCTACGCTGCCATCTTGGCTCTGCCCCCCTGTAGTTTGACTTTTGATCTCATGATTCAAACACATTCATTCTCTCCAAAGAAAATCTCTCTTACTTGCCAAATTTAAAAACCTTTTTTGCAATTCTCATCCTTTTTGACTTCTCTGTAGCTGCTGACATTGTCAATCACTTTCACCTTGGTACTGTCTAGATTTTCAATACACTTATTTGTCCTGGTTCTCTTCCAATTTGTCTAACTGCTCTTTCTCAGTCTTTTTTGCAAGATCTTCATATAGTTCAAGCCTAAAAATCATGGGTATTCCCTAAGGCTCCTTCATTGGTCTCCTCCTTTTTTCCCTCTGTATCATTTTGTTTGGTAATCTCATCTACTCTTTTGATTCAATATTATCTATATACTAATGGTTCTCAGAATTATTTATAAGGTCCTAACCACTCTCCTGACCTCCAGTCTCACATCTTCAACTATTTATTCGACATTACAGACTGGATCTTCTGTTGACATCATAGCCTAACCATGTCCAAAGCTGAGACGTCTCCTATATCTAATTTCCCTATTATTGTCCAGGGTACTGTCATCTTCCCAGTCATACAAACATTCAACTCACTCTTCATTCTTTCTTACTATCTCTCCCATAACTAATTTCTTGTCAAGTCCTACAGTTTTTACCTTCATACCATCTCTCATATATGTACCCTTCTCTCCTCTAATATTGCTATCAACATGCAAAATTACCCTTGGCTACTGCAATAGCCAAGTACAGATTGGACTCAGACCCAAAGTTCTACAAAGAGCACAGCAACAAAACTATACGTTTGTCTAAAAGAAAACACCTTTTTTTAAAAAAATTATTTTATTTTCAACAGCAAGTATTTATGTTATTTCCTCCTAAGGTCCCAACTTCCCCTCTCCCCCGGAAAAAAACAGGGGAATGAGGGAGGGGGAAGAATATAACACATAAACATAGTCAAATGAAATATATCGGACATTGGCCAGAGCCAAAATATCTGTCTTATTCTCTGTCTTGAGTACATAAACTCTCTGTCAGGAAGGGAGTAGAATACTTAATAATAAGTCATATGGAATTGTGATTAGTCATTGCAATGATCACAGTTATTAAGTCTTCCAAGTTCTTTTTCTTCATAATGTTGTCATTATATACAATGCTGTTATTGTATAAATTGTTCTCCGGGTTCTGTTTACTTTACTTAGCACCAGTTCAAACAAATCTTCCCAGGTTTCTCTGAAAATGTCCATTTATTCATTTCTTATAAGACAGTGATATTAAAGTACATCATATACTATAATTTGTCTAACCAATCTCTATTGAGAAGCATTTGCATAATTTCTAGGTTTTTGTCAATATAAAATAAGATGATATAAATATCATTTTATATGTGAGTTTTCTTTCTTTGATCTCTTTTGGGTATACAAGTAGTAATATTGTTGTGTGAAAGGGTATGCACCGTTCAGTAACATTTTAGGCAAAACTCAACATTGGTTTATGATGTGAATAAGTCAATTCATAGTTCAACCAAAAGTACATTGATGTGTCTGTTTTCCCTTAAGTCCCATCATTTCCTGTTTTTGTCATCTTTGCATATCTGACAGGTATGAGGTGTAATTTAGAGTTGCTTTAATTTACATTCCATTAATTATCAGTAATCTGGAGAATCTAAAGGCAACTTCTTTAGAATTTAGGGAAAAGGACTTTCAGGAGCAGTTAATCACACTTAGATTTTACCTAACAATAAATTGGCTACAATGAAAAAAAAGATGGAATTGTCAATGCTGAAAGGTTTATAGAAAGACGGGTAAATCAATGAATTATTAGCAGAGCTGTCAATTAGTACAACCATTCTGTAAAGCAATTTGGAATTATGGAAATAAAGTGGCCAAAATGTCCATACCTCTGATTTAAAGAGGATTACTAGGCTTATACTCCCAGGAATCTATTAATGAAAAAAGACTCCCCATCCCCACCCCCAAATAATAAAATATTTGTAACACTTTTGTGGTAGCAAACAACTGAAACAATGCAAATACCCATAAACTGGGTGATGGTGAAACAAATTATGGTATATGAATGCAATATAATATTATTGTTCTTTAAGACATAATGAAAATAATTAATATAGAAAATATGGAAAGATTATAGAAACTGATATAAACTGAAGTAAACAGAGACAGTAAAACAATATGCACAATGACTATACTAATACAAATTAATGGAAAGAACAACAAAACAACTGAAAAAGAGTAAAGAAAAAGATTTGCCATATATAAAAGATATGAGAGGACATCTCCATATTCCTTTTCTTTGTTTAGGTGGAGAAGTCCATCAGAGTGGAAGTTTATATAAATGTCAGAGTTTTTTCTACGTGTTGATTAGTTTTGTTGATTTTTTTCTTCTTTTTCTTTAAAAAAAGAAATATTTATTATAAGTGATGGCTATACTGGGAGAGGGGAGGCAGTAGAATACAGGGGGAAATTTGGGCAATATAAAAATGAAAGATATCCATACATATCTATTTTTTAAAACTCTCAAATTCTACAAATTATTTATAAACTCCTTGAGAGCAGAAACTTGCTCATCTTTGTCTCCCTCCCTAATCTATGAACCAGCAACACTAGTCATTTATCTTTCACACTCATCCCCACTGTGAATGATGAGATCTGAGGTCAAGTTCAATTAAGGCAACTTAAACACAGTTATACTGTTAACAAGCAAAAGTGAGATACACATTGAATCTAATTCCTATAATTATTTTTGGTAAAATAATCATATTCTCTACTCTCTTCCACATTTACAAATCATTTACGATTCTTTTTTTCTAAATTTTAAGTACCTGGAAAATAGCACCCTCAGACTACTGACTCTGAAAAAGAATCAAAGTACGATAACAGCTATGTAACAATGATCTTATGGACCTAGAAAAGGCCAATGTTTAGCCTTGATACCTTCTAAGAAAGAAACAAACAAAAAACAAAAGGGTATGAAAGAAGGGTAGAGAAATGGAAGGACAAAAGGAAACAGGAAAGCAAGAAAAAGGGCTTTAAAAAAAAGGACAGATCAGAATTAAAGAATTTAGGGATGAAAGGTCCTCAGAAAAAGAAAGTTCAACTCCTACATTAGGAAGAACTGCCTCCAAATCATGCAAATGGTTATCCAGGCTCAGCTTGAAGCTCTCAGTATCTTCCCTACACATCCAGTTGAAATTTGCTTATTAGGAACTTCTACCTGTTGTCCCAGGGCAAAACATAACACATCTAATTCCTTTTCCACATGACATCCCTTAAAACACTTGCAAACAGGTAGCATGTATCTGACCTCACTGCTTTGAGGTTTATATCCCCAGGTCCTTCAACTGATCCTAGATAGCATGGTTTACAGACTACCAAGTTCCCCATTATCAGTAGCTCTACTAAATACAATTCAAAAGGAAGCTAGGGCGCCCTTGGTCAACCTTGCAGTGGTTTTAAGGATTTTAAATTTCTGCCATACTCCCAACCCTGACCAAAAAAAAGTTCAGCCTAGTACCATGTGTTCTTGCTGAAGTTGTCTAGGTTTGGTCTACTCCAAACTAAATTCTCATAAACTATTCCTTAAATAATAGTTTCCATAATTCTTTTCAGGAATCAATGCTAAGCTCCCAGGACTAAAGATTAGATAATATAGATTATTCTCTTTTTATGAAAATGAAGGTTCCTTGTTTACAGAAGGGCTGAGCAGCACAAGCCTAACAAAGAAAAGACACAAAAGGCATAAGCTCCAAGAATGTTTCCAGGTTGACATTAGAGATGCTACAACTATTCAAATTAACTGCAAAATCTGAAGATTCCCATAAATTGAACTGCTACTAAACCTGAAGAATATGATGCTACGAAGAAAGAAAAAGGAAGAAAATAAAGTATAAGTGATATGTATGAGGATAGTCCAAACACCTACGATTAGAAAGCTTACTTACTAAATTCAACCTTTTAAAGCTCAAGTGTGGCTTCCTGATGAGTTGGAAAAACCTCCCTGGTGGGCTTTTATACCTTCACTAGGGAATCAGCTACTTACAGCCAATAGTCTTGAGTGCATTTTTGTCCTGAACAGGTGCTAATTAGCCTAATTAACAGGCTGGATACTTGTTAGCTAGCTGGGGAGGGGATTTAACCTTACCATTGCCAGATTCTAGGAAGTACTTGTCAGAGCTTGTCTTAAAACCTTTACTAACTTATATGTTGCCCAGGTTCAAGAGGCTGAGAAATGTTTGTGGTTTTTTTTTTGGCTCTTCTAAAATAAGCATCAGAAAGAACATTTTTTTCCTCCCATTAAAGCAGCTAGAGGAGCTAATGAGGAGAACATTTATCAGTCCCAGCTTACCTCATGTATTTTATGACTGAAAATTCCCTTTGTCAAAGACCCTGAAGTTCAATAAAATCATTATGTACAGTTGCAGATAGAATTCACTACGTTAGCCTGGATGTCTTGTATATAACAACATACCCTTAGGAGTTTTCTAGACTAGACACTAATAACTTTTTAAAACTTGAGATGGGTATATATTAACAGGGAAATCTGGTGTGTAGGTAATTCTTACGTAGCTGTTCTCAATTTCTATCAATCAAGTTTTCACAAAAGAAGTTTCTTTCTGAAATTATTCACCTCATACTGATGTTAAAAACCAACAAGAGAAGTACAGGTGGAAGAAATTATAGGACACATGATGGGCCCAATCAGTCCCATTCTTACCAGAAATTCACCACCACCTCATTTCAACTGTCACAAAATTGCTGTGGTATAAAAATTCAAACAAATTTAATTATCATATAAGTTAAATATTTGAAAACCTGACATTTAAAATAGGAAACAACTTCTAGTAAGAAAATGAGGTTTTTAGAAATACAGGGCAAGGGGAAAATACCAGATTTATCCAAGCAATATTACATATAGCAATGCCAAATCAAGGACTGATGTGTATGTTTTAAACTTTGTTGTGACCTTCCTTATTAACAAAGGAGTTGCTTTCTTACTTAATCCAAATATATGTATGTGTGTGTATAGACAGACAGACAGACCGACGGATATTTTCTATATTGAAACTCCAAGAACATTTTCAATCCCTTCAACAAAGTAGTGCTACTCTTGGTGATATAGTAAAAGAGTAGTGCTACCCTTCTTCAAGGAGGAATTGTAACTCTCAATATTCCTAAACTATCTTTATATGCACAATTTTGAATCATTTTACACTAATTGATGTTCCTCATTCAATTGTCATTCTAGTTCTTCCTCCATTAAGCTTATCAATTAATTAATCAAAAAGTCTTTAGGTAAATACAAAAGAAAACCAGGACAAGATCAGACCCTCAAAGGGTTTATAATTCAATTGTATGGACAAGAAACAATTAGAGGACAATAAAATGCTAAACTGGCTGTAAGATAAAGAGGGAAAGTACAATAGATGTAATTAACAAATGATCTAGAGGTAAAGAGACCACACAGAAGAAGTACAGTAGCTATTCCTCAGAATCCAGCTACAATCCTAAAATAAGAACAGCTGTTAGGAGAAGGAACAGATACAGACACAAAGACAGGTGAAAGCATATAATAGGTAAGAAGGCTACTTCTGAAAGGGAGAATTCTTGGCAATCCAGAAATCACTTGTTGTCTCCCAATTTCATTCACCCTACTATTTTAAATTCCATTGAACTTAGTCAATAGACATTTATTAAGCATCTGCTATGTGTCAGGCACAGTGTGCTCAAACACTGGAGTTACAAAGAAAGAAAAAATTACAATCCTTGCTCTCAGGGAAATCTCACAATCTAACGGGGAAACCAGCATGCAAACAACTACAAACAAATCATATACAGAATAAATTTTGAATCATCAAGTGGAAGGCATCAAAATTAAGACAAATAGGGAATAATCAACAGAGGAAAAAGACTGGTTTAAATTCTTGTTCAAAACACTGGCTATGAAGAAGCATGTTATTTCATCTAAATCTCAGTTTCCTTATCTGTAAAAAGGTGATTAACACTTACTGTCTGCCTCACAAGGCTGTAGGAAATGTACTGAGTAATCTAGAAAATTATTATTTTATTATTTATAAGTGATTATTGTCTTATACTATTGTAAGTTATTATTCTTCTCCTAACTTTATCAGCCTCCAACCCCATTCTACTAGCCTTTGCCTCACTTTGTATATTTCAGACAATCCAATGGGAAGGAGCTCCCTTAATTCCCATATTTGTCATCTCAAAACTGTCTCTTCTTCCCTCTTATTTCTGGAGAAGACATAATTCTCTTTCTAGTTTAGTCTAACGTCCCCCAAATGTGTACCTGATCTCATCATATTCTTGTTTATTTGTATCTTTATCTCTCCACTGGCTCCTTCCTTCTCCACTCCTAATAATTTTACTCAGGTATTCAGATGCTTTAAAAAAAAAAAACACAACCCTCCCTTTGGTCCTCTGACTCCCTCAAGCTATTACACTTCGGTTGTAGCCAGTCTAAATGGATGGAAATAAATAGATTGAGTGGATAGGCATAGTTCAAACTAAAAAATCCCTCCTACCAAAAAACAGAGCCACTGATCCCCTCCCCAAAAGCAATGGGATTGGTTAAGGAAAAGATAGTAACTTCAACCAGACGCTAGGCCTCTTTCTTCTACAGAGGTGTTCTAAATTGTCTAAATGCCTTAGAAGCACTTGCCTGTAAGAGGACAACACATTTTTTAGAAAGAAGTGAACACTGTACATCCTAGATTTGCACAAAGGATGGATGACCCTGAGGGAGGTGACAGAGTCAAGTTTTCATTAGCCAAAATAAGACATCAAAGCACTTAACCTGGGGCTATTCTGCTTAACTTTTGTTAGAGAGATTATAGTACATAACTGAAGACCTGTCAGTCTACCTTTATCAAGGAAAAGTTTTAGCCAATGAGACCTTGCAGACTGAAGCAGAGATGGCTAAACTGGTGCTAAAAAGATGAGTGTGCCAGCAGAGACTATAAGAACAGAAAGAATTTCTAGCCCAATGAGAGCAAGACACCCAATATAGATGCTGCTCCCAAAAGAACAGTGTATAACATGATGAAAAGAGCTCTGAAATCTTGTAGCATTTGAACTGTAAGCTGACCTCATGATGTAGTCCCCATGTGTAGATCTCATGAAAGATCCCTATGCATTCTCAAAGGAAGGCTACTAGTATATAGGGAAAATCCTTTATGAAGGCTTTATGAGAAAAAACTGACAAAAATCACACAGAATGAAATTTGTTATCCCATCTTTGGCTCCTATGCCATAGGCATTCTCAGAGGTTCTTCTCTTCTTTCCTCTTCTCTCACTATGCCTGCTTCACATGGCTTGAACTCATATCTCTGTACATGACTTCCATTTAAACCAATCCTTGTAGTCTAGTCCTACTTTCCCTTAGATGTTACAGATTAGCATTCCCACATGATGGACAGTATGAGTTAAAAATTTCTAAAAGGTAACCATATCATATCACACACACACACACACACACACACACACACACACACACACACACACACACTCTCCTGCTATTCGTAAAGTCCTTGTCTCTTATGATGGCTTTCAATATCATTCGATTCCCACAAATCTTCCCTCATAATGTGCAATGCCACCACATTTTAAGTTCTCTTAAGTTCTCTTCCTTAGTTATAGCAATATCCTCCAAATAAAACACAGTAATACCTTATTATAGTACCCGTCTATTTGTACCATTCTACTTTACGTGACATACCAATGGCAAACTGGCCTTCTTCATGTACAGGTCTGATATAGCCTTAAAACTATATAATATTGTTAAAGCAGAGAAATGACTATGCCACTTCTCTTCACACACCCTTAATTTTGCCTCCCAAATAAATTACAAACCTTCTTGTTATTATTCTTTTGTTCCCTATGCTTAGAATGCTTTCCTCTGTCACTGTCCAACACCACCCTTTGAATTCTGCCTTTATATTCCTTGCAACAGCTTAGTTGGTATGTCTTTTGGGAACTCTTCCCTCATCCTATTCCTCCCTAGTAAGAACTTTTTTTTTTAAGGTATAATACATTTTGCACTGCTAAATCAGGCCACCTTTTCTCTCAGTTTTTACCTAGCCCTTAGTTACTGAATGGTCATTGCGTGACATAAACTGAGGCCGGTGAATGCCCTTAATTTAGAAAGACCAAGGTCATCTACTGCATCCTGGGCCACTGCCAGTTGTCTTGACTTCTGTCTTGCCACTGGACTTCAATGACTCTAGAAGAGAGAGAAAGGTTGACTACCTTACACAGCTCTGTCTCATTTAAATCTAATTCATGCCCAAGTCCAAATATCACCCTGTTATTATCTTTGATTCTCTTCCAAAATGAACAAACAAGAACGACAACTTTGCACCTCTATTAACATGAATTTTATATTATAGTTCTTATGTATTAATTCTATATCATAAACATTTGCTTATTCTAAGCATCATCCTATGATTCCTGTTTCTGCTTCTTGACACTAGCTCCCTCAGCATGTCAGGAAATATGGAACTAGACCATGCTCATTGTTCCTTGTATTCACCAGCTACAACAGTCATACCACTACCAGCACTCAGATTATTCTACAACAAGGGAAACAAGGGAGTATAATTTAGTGCATATGTCAGCTCAGCACCTTATAGATGCATCATTTTGTCAAGTAAGTCCATAGCCCAGGAATTCATTGATTATTAGTAATTTCTCATGCAGATTGATGCAATTTCTTCCTCATTAACTATTACGCACCTGGCCATTCCAACTGTACCTACCATTCTTAATACAAAATATATGTATATATGCATATATATATATATATATACGCATATATGCATATGTAAATATACATATACATACACACATACATATATATAAACCTTCCTGACACTCCCCATTTGCAATGACTATTTCCATTATCTGTCAAGTTAGCAATGTAAGGCATTAATACTAATACATAAGCTGAGACACTCACTAAATGTACTTGAGGAAGATAACAAGAAATTACAAATATATCATTTTCTTATTAGCAGGTGTGTTAGTTTTAAGGTAACAACAATGTACACCGAAGATCAATTTATGATCTGCCATGTTTTAATAAACTGATTTTCATGTATAGCTAAGATAGATATCACTACTATGACCAGCTTACAGAACAAAGAAAAAAATGCAAGTATTAAATCAGCTGAAGTAATGCTCATACTCTTTTTAAAAATTAATTTATTATAGATTAAATATATAGAACTAGCATATTAGTAGAAACTGACCATGAACCACAAACTTCTAGGCCAACTCAGATACCCTGTCATAATCAAACTTATAAAATAACCATGATTTCTACAGAATATATAAAGGCATAATGGGAAAGTTTATAATTTATAATCCTATATGGTGTTATAACATTATGTCAATTTTATAACATTAATCCAACCATGGCTTTTTATAATATACAATCACTTAAAATAGTGTCATATTGTACTATTATTTAAAGCACATAGAAGTATGTTTCATTAACACTGCTCTATGAATTTTTACTGGTACAAATATATATTATAGAAAAACACTGAACATCTGTATATAATATTGATGATTCAAACCCCTTTGCACTAATAAAGCTTACAGTTTCATTTGAACACTGTTGTGCTGTTTTTTACATATCATGGACACAGAAGAAATCTTTTGGGTCAGATGGCAAAAGTGTTGGGACATAGCAGAGTATAGATACATCTAGTAACACATTCTACTCTGTGCTGAAGTAGAATACAAAGATAATCACATAATAAAATATATATAAAGTATACAAAGGAAAGCCGAGTCATGAAATTATTGGCACAGACTGGCTCTTCTTTTTATTGTGCATAAAACAGATCACCTTGTATTCTAAAAATGTTCTACTAAATTCAGCAAGTATTTATTAAATGCCTACTATTCGTAAGGCAATGTGCTGATAAAATAAAAATATTACACGTAAAATATTAACTACTAGATGTTAAAAATATCACTTAAAATATAGCATGCATGTAAGCCTTTTCTTCCTCTTGGACTTTTATTGGATTTTTCAACTGGTTCAGTCATGCTTTCTGAAAAATCTCTTTGGCAAGTATATTCTGCACTCTGGAATACTATACACACATGCATATATACATACACATATAAATTCCTTCTTCCAGTAGAAGTGATGTACATGTTTGTGCACATGTGCACTTATAAGCATGTGTAGTAGGTGCTAGACTAGAACAATATATACATGCACATACATACATACATGTATATACATGTTCTTACATACATACACACAGGAATTTGAAAATGCAAAATTTTCCCAAATTTGAATTGGTATTGATAACTAGTTGGTAAGCCTTTGGGAAAGACACAGGTACAATTCAAGTGACTAAGTATTTTGATGCCACAGAACTGGAGAAAAGCTCAGACAGCATACGAATGGAAAGATTCACAAACAAGGGAAAGAGCTTTTAAATCTTGTACTTCTTGGGAAGTATATAAACTGCTCTTCCTATCAAACTCTTATATTATTAGAAGAGCCAAAACAGACATATCTAGAGTAGTTTATCCCTCTGATGCACTATTCTTAATAAGTCTTGAGTTCATACATAACCCACAGTTAAGAGTTAAATATTTCCCTTCATTTATACCTGAAATCTACAATAAAATCTAAAGCTATTTAGGGCATACAATGACAACTAGTAATTCTTTTTTTTAATTTTTAATTTTTAAATTTTATTATACTTCGCATCATTCATTTCCATAAGATTTTGAGTTACATATTTTCTCCCCGTCTTTCCCCCACCCACCACCCCAAAACAGCCATCCCAGTGTGTCCCACCTCCCCCAGTCTATTCTCTCCTATGTCAC
>JAQQSU010012989.1:0-11779 GCA_028627135.1 Pseudochirops cupreus | reverse complement strand
GGAGCACCAGCACTTGAATCAAAATTCCATAACTGGGATTGGTCCAAAATTATTTTTGTTTACATGGTAAACAGAACTCAGATTCCCAGGGTGGAATCTAGGTGTGAGGGATAATTTATAGTGAAGTTTCCCCATTCTGAAAAATCAAATCTAGAATGGCTTCACTATTCACTAGGCCTAGGATTAGGTCACCTGACCTTCAAGCACTCTGGGGCTTAGAGCAATGGAGACCCTCCCCCAGAGCCAACTGAGCACAAGATATGCCAAATAAGGTTAAGACTGCTTTCACTGGACACCCACATGTTTCCGGGTCCTTTGTCTCAGAGAGATTCCCACGCTTAGGTTGTGGGTCAGCCCCCCCCCCCCCCACCAATAAAAGTGAAGGTCAGTTGGGGGGGGTTGGGTTTCTGCATTGGAAGATTATATAATCATGGGCTGGCTTCTACCTGTTGTTCTCTCCCTTCAAATGCCTTGTTGGGTGACAGGGGGTAGAGTCCTTTCTCATGAGAAAGAATAAAGACCTTTTCTGACCTTAGATTCAGACTCTGAACTCTTTCATCTCACACATAGGCCAACCTAGCTGAGAGCAAGTTGCCATAAGAGCAGCAATGCAATGACTTTCCTAGGGCTATTTAAGGTTTCTCTTTAAACTACCATTATGATGGCCTTTTGACAGAGAAGTTAATATTACATTTGACATTAACAATGTTAAAATTAATTTTCCGGTCAAAGTCTCTGGCCAGTTCCTACCTACTGCAAGAGGACTTTCCTAGTCCTCTTCAATGCTAGTCCCTTCCCCCCGGAATTGTTCCCAATTTTTCCTACATATGTCTGATATATAGATTGTTTCTTCCATTTAAATATGAGCCCCTTTGACCGTAGGGCCTATGTTGGTTCATTTTTGTATCCCCCACAACTTAGCATAGCGCTTGGCTCATAGTATGTACTTGATAAATACTTGTTGGTTTGACATAAATATTTTTGATAAATGTGTGGGGGTTATTTTCCTGAGTGATGAATGTCATGTGCTTATATTTAGTGAAATAATTTTAAAATATCTTCAGGAGAGAATAGTATCTTTTCTCTGGGTTATTAGCCTAAGGTGAGAATAGTGACAACCACAGAAACTGCCTTGAATTTGCAATCATTTCTTCTGTACTCTCTGCCTGAAGGGATTTTGGCAAACTCCTGCCAATCCCCAAGGGCTCCCAATAGACTTGCCAGTGTTTATGGTCTGGAATCCTTCCTAGGTTGATTCCTTTATGGCCTAGCCTATAATTAGTGACTTGGTGAGAAGTCATTTTACATCTGGGACTACAAAGAGCTTTGCCTGTGGCATCTCTCTTCCTCACTGTTTTGTCAGCCTTGTGAGACCGGTTAGAGGACAAAGGCCAATAGCTCTTTCTCCTTCTCCTTCCTTCCCACCTGCCCTACAGCATTTCTGTACTTGGGCCTTAGTATCTCTTCCCTCTTCTTTTCAGTCATGATGACGACGCCAGTGGAACTGTTGGCTTTCTTCTTGCTTCTGCTTCTCTATGTACTATGACAGCCCCAATGTCCAGAGAGGAATATGTCTGCATGATAGGCAGGACAATGAGCTACATTTTTCTAAACTGACAATGCCTGCATCATTTCCCTTCTACAGTCAAAAAAACAGAAAGCAAAGAAGAAAATGGCGAAAGCTGGCAATGAGATACAATATGATTTCCCTATAACTTCATAATTGAATGCCTTTTTCAAATCAGGAATTTCCCAGGCACCTAGCTTTATTAACTTGCTTTAGTTCCCATTCTCATCAGGTAGCTTTAAATGAACATATAATTAGTTTTTTTTTTTTCTACTAACATTTGCAGTTTTAAAACCTACCTCCTGATACTGAATTTTGGCACAAATTGCTTTAAAAGGGATCATGACCTTTTCTTTTTCAACTTGTATTTGAAAAACACATTTCAACAAATTACTAGTTAAACTAGGCAAAAGCTTGCCAGACATTTGTAATCTTTCCTCCATGTCATGCATGACCAAATCCCTGTTCTTTTTCCATTTTTAAGCTTTAAATTTATTTTAATTAATTATATCATTTGATTGATACAATTGCAATTCAAAATATAAGGAGAGCTCAAAGCCAAAGATTTTGGTAAGCACATAGAAATGTCAGAAATATAGTTAGGTAGGGGAAAAAATGACACTGGTCCCCAGAATTAGCTTCTCAGTTTGTTTAGATTCATTTAAACGGTAGATGCAAAGCATGGTGAGTTAATACAGGGAAACAAACCCACATAGTTCTGTGAAGTTTCTAGGGCAGTGATCCTCTGAAGTGATATTAAGAACATAGCCTGACTAGGAGTAAAATAGGAAGCCACATACGCTTTCTAGGTAAAAGTCTGACAAATGAAAGCCTTAGTGACCAGGAAATAAAACTGGAAAAAAAAAGAGTTAAGCTTCAGGGCAATAGCTAACTTGAAAGTGGCGTTATTTTTGTGTTCCAAAAGATCTAGTCCAGCCCTGCACAACATAACATGGCCTGCCAAAGCATTTCAGGCAGCCCACGAAAAATGTTGGGTTGTCACTGTGCACTCCCCTGTTTGTCATGTGACCCGCGACAACCAGCCGTTATCCATCTGCCTGTACTCTAACCTCTGTGCAGCCTGGAAGAAGCTTACTAGTTGTGCAGAGCTGATCCAGTTCATGGGGCAAGGACTCTCCTGGAAAGGAAAGACTTCATTTGAAGAAACCATTAAGTGAACAACCCCAAACAAAAAATAAAATAACCATTTTTATGAACTACGCACAGCACAGTTCTTATCAAACCTGGGTTTTATTTCAACCTATAGCCAGGGATTAAAAAATAAATTAAAAATAAAACAGCTGAAACAGATTGTTTATTGAAAACAAACAAACACAAAAATCTTTTTGTAGCTGCAGGGTACGTTAGGAAAGACATGAGAATAGATTACAAAGAAATTTTGGTTTATCTCTCAAAGAAAAGAATATTAAAAATCTAAGCACAATGCAATAAGATTAAAAATGAAACTAAGGATTTCTTCCCCCTCAGATTGTAAGCTCCTCAGGGGCAGGTTTCTACTTTTTTTTTTTTTATATTCCTAGTGCTGATCATGGTGCCTAATACATAGCAGGCTCCTGATAAATGTTTATTGGTTGATTGAGAATATATATATTTGGGCTGAATACTAGGGAAAAAATGTCTTTGGAGGGTAAGAACTAAAAATTCCACTAAGTGGACTGAGCCATCTGCTCAGTACTCGTGTGATTTTGGGCAGGTCATCTTGGTTTCCTGTGCCTCGATTTTGTTATTCTAAAAATGAGAGAATTGGGTGTCTAAGGTCTCTTCCATCTCTAATCTATGATATATGATCTATTAAAAAAGGTGAAGATGTTTTGTGATGAGAAGAGCAGGGAGAATTGACCTGTTGGGCCCATGTCTTTTGTATTACCATCTTGGTATTTTGTGCATAATAGGCACTCAGATATTTAGAGATCATTTGTTAGACTCCACTCTCCTCTGAATTTTCCTTGATCTATATGCTTCTTTTCCCAAATCAGAGGTCCCACAAGCCTCTTAATCTATAGCTAAAAGGACCTGATATCATTTGAAGATGTCAAGGCAATCTGACAGCATTTTACTCTCCCTCCCCCCAACACTTGCCAGAAAAGGCAGAGACAGCTGGCCATCCCTGTTTCTGCCCCACCACCATTTAATTAATGTTCAAAAGTGGGGCACTTGCAGTGTTTAGGGGCCCCCAAAGAGTGTAAGATTTTAATTTAGTGCTGGTCCACACAAGGCCTGGCCAGAGCCAAATATCTGAATGCTCTGACACAAGGTAATGATGATGGCCTGTCAGTTATTTCCTTTCAAACCTGTTACAAATGTGCAAATCCCTCTATGTGCTAACTAACATCTTTTGAGAACATCTGGTATAGTTATCTCAGCTAATGATGGCTGTTGTGAAGTCTTTGGCCTTAAAAGGCAAGATTGTTTTATGATGGGTTGTTTCATGGTTCACCACCTTCCAAAATCTTGGAAAGAAACTTGTCTGGGGAACTTTGAGTCAATCTGATGATCTTGTGTTTAAGGAAATGATTAATTGGAGGATAGTAGCAAAAAACGAGATGCTTCAAAGGCAGCTGCTAGCTGATGTGAACAATATTGGAAAGCATAGAGGAGAAAATAAATTTATTTATGTTTTAACTGAAGGGAGAAATATCTACCTTTGAGGAAAAACACACATTCCAAACAGCCTAAGCTAAAAGTTGTAGAAGTAGGTCGGAAAATGATGTTCATAGGACAAAGTGGGCCCTGTGAATTCAGTAATGACAAGGGAAGAAGACTTTCTGTGGCATAGGAACAGAATGATAGAGATGAATATATTGAAGCTGAGAGTATCAGGGTTCATAGATTACAGCAGCTGCAAGTTATTAGGATGGTGGCATCTACATCTGGCTCAGCTTCTCTCTGAAGTAGTGATAGGTCTGCCTTCTTTTTGAATGTTTCAGCATGTCCAAGAGTAGGCACAGGGAGATCTCATCATGTCCAAGCAACGACTTACTAAGCAAAAAATTGCACAGGTGTAGATGTTATTTATCTGCAAGAATGAATTGACTGTCACTGTGAGAATTTAAACTGGTTCATTTCTTGACTGTGGATATTTTATATTTTTGACCTAAACAAATAACCTTATGGAGCCGGAACCCTCATGAACTCACATTCAAATCAGGTAGATTATTGTTTTTAATCTAAAAATTTTGTCTTTTGTTTGGATGCTAAAAGTTTGTTTTGTATTTCCAGAGGAAATGCCTGCATGCCTAAATTCCATCCTTGGCCCTGAATTCTACCAAAAGACCATTCAAGTAAGTCATTAATTTATCTCTTCACTGGGAAGGTTTCTCTTGGCAGGTAGACTTTGAAGATTTTTTATACTATCTACAGTTATTTTAAATGTATTTTCCCTTTTTACCTCTTGCTGCTGGACTTTGTTGGTAATATGTAGAAAAGCTGATAACGTATGTGGGTCTATTTTGTATCCTGCAACTTTACTAAAATTGTTAAATATTTCAAATGACTTCCTTTTAAAATTTCATTCTCTAAGATTCTCTTAAGTATACCATCATATCATCTGTAACATGTGACAGTTTTGTTTCCTTGTTGCCTATTCTAACTCTTTCCATTTCTTTTTCTTCTCTTATTGCTATAGCAAGCATTTCCAATACAGTATAGAATAGTAGTAGTGATAATGGAAATCCTTGCTCCACCACTGATGATACTGGAAAGGCTTCTAGCTTATCCCTATTACAGCTAATGCTTGCTGATGGTTTTAGATAAATATTATTTAACATTTTAAGATAAGCTCCACTTATTCCTATGCTCTTTATTGTTTTTAATAGATATAGGTATTATATTTTCTCAAAGGCTTTTTCTGCATCTATTGAGTTAATCATGATTGTCCCTCCTCACAAGTGTTTTACTTTTGATCACTGTTTCCCCCAATCCACCCATGCTTATTCCCTCTCCCTTTGCAACCTGAATGAGGATAAAGAAGAGTGAGGACTGAGAATTTGAAGTTTCAACTAAACAACCTCGAGTCTTTTTTTTTTTTGAAACTGCCCCTGATGTTAGATGTTGTTGGTTTCTTTGGGGGAGTGTCTCAGTCTTGGTTCCTAGAAAGCCCAGGGAGAATTTTGTCCACCAGAAAGTACGCAAGACTAGAGGTCAAATAAAATGAGCAGCCAAACTGAAAGGAAAAGAAATTATGGTTTAGTTATTGATATTGTCAGTCCCATCAATAGTTTTCCTAATATTGAACCAGCCCTGCCTTCCTGACATAAATCTAACCTGTTTATAGTATATGATCCTTGTTATATAGTTCTATAATCTTCTTGCTAGCATTTTATTTAAAATTTTTGCATCGAAATTCGTTATGGAAATTGGTCTACAATTTTCTTTCTCTGTTTTCACTCTTCCTAGTTTAGGTATCGCATCATACTTGCATCATAAAAGGAGTTTAGGAAAACTCTTTTACTTCTTTTCCCAAATACTTTATGTAGTAATGTAATTAATAATTCTTTAAATGATTGGTACAATTTGCTTGTGAATCCATATGGGGATTTTTTCTTAGGAACTTAACTGATATAGTTTTAATTGATTGTGGTTTTAATTGATGTAGTACTGATGTAGTTTTGTTGTCTATTTCCTTCTATAACTCATTCAACTTCTTCAAAAATTTAGATGCAATACGATTGGGTGTGTATGTATATATTTAGTATTGATGTTATTTCACTGTCTCTGGTACCTTTTAGCCAGATGTAGTTTCCTTTCTTGTCTCTTTTAATTAGATATATTTTTGCTTTTGCTTTGTCTGAGATCATGATTGGTACCCCTGCTTTTTTTTTTTTTTGCTTCATCAGAAGCGTGACAGATTCTGTTCCTCTTTACTCTGTGTGTTTGTCTCTGCTTCAAATGTGTTTTTAATCCATTCCGCTATCCACTTCCATTTTACGGGTGACTTCATCCCATTAATTTATAGTTATTATAACTGTATTTCCTTTCATCCTATTTTTCCCTTGTTTATCCTTCTCTCTCTCTTACTCTCTCCTTGTCCCTCCTCACAAGTGTTTTACTTTTGATCACTGTTTCCCCCAATCCACCCTCCCTTCTCTTAGTTTGCTTCCTATCCCTTCTCTTATCCCCATTCCTTTTTTAGTTTGCTATGGTATAAGATAGATTTTTGTATCCAACTGAGTGTCTTATTCCCTCTTTGAGACAATTCTGATGAGAATACGCTTCAAGTTTGCTCTCCCACTCTCCTCTCCAACTTCCTCTTGTCTTTTGTTTTTATAACACATTCATTTCCCATTAAATCCCTCTTTGCTCCCCTTTCCAGAGACCATTCCTTTGAGAATCTTGATGATCATTTACCTATCCTAGCCTGATTAACACAGTACTTGAAACATAGGAAGCACTTAATGAATGTTTTTCATTCATTCATTTGTTTCTTCATTCCTGCTTCCACTTTGTTGGAAACTTCTAATTTCATTCTATACTAGATATATAGTTGGCTCACTCTGCTGACAGGATTGGATCTGTCATGTAATACATTTAATCAGATAATAGATAAATAAGGCAATGGAAATAGTTTGGACACACATTCCTAAATGAATAGAATATTTTTCACTTCCCGATACAGCCTGAAATCCCAGAATAGCTTGGGAAACAAAACATTCGTTGCTTATTCCCTCTCCCTTTGCAACCTGAATGGGGATAAAGAAGAGTGAGGACTGAGAATTTGAAGTTTCAACTAAACAACCTCAAGTCTTTTTCTTTTTTTGAAACTGCCCCTGATGTTAGATGTTGTTGGTTTCTTTGGGGCAGTATCTCAGTCTTGGTTCCCAGAAAGCCCAGGGAGAATTTTGTCTACCAGAAAGTACGCAAGACTAGAGGTCAAATAAAATGAGCAGCCAAACTGAAAGGAAAAGAAATTTATCCGTCTAAGAAAGTTTGCTTACTGCTGGCAGCCTTAGCTTATTAAGGTACGGGTTTTGACTTACATAGCTTTTTCAAGCTTGTTTAGAATACGCAGCCAATAAGAAGCTTCCTACAGCATTTGGATGAACCAACGGGATGCAATCTGTCCCTATAATGAAGGTGGTCTGAAAGATCTCTAGTATTAGGTGAGACATTTATGGAATTAGGTAACACTAAAGACCGTGGACAAGTCACTTTACCCTGCTTGCCTCAGTTGCCTCATCTATAAAATGAACTGGAGAGGGAAGTGCAAACCACTCTAATATCTTTGCCCAGAAAACTCCAAATGAGATCAGAAAGACTCAGACACAAGGGAAATGACTAAACAATAGATATTGCTAAAGACTATTGTGAGCAGCAGGGCTCTGTTTATTTAGCCTAAGTAGCATGTAGAGGTAACTAGGTTTTGTGTTTTCAGTCTTTAGTAGAATAGATGAGGAAGTATAATAGGCCTAGGATTTCCTTGATGAAACTTGCTTCTTCCCACCCTCCTTTACCTAAAGGAAGACAGAGCTGACCTCAAAACCTGATTGACCTACATGCTTGGCCCTAACTTTCCTGATACAGTTTCTTTCCCTGCCCTACCCATTCCTCAATGAACAGAAGGCAGTCCCAAGAATATTCTGGTAAATGTTTAACTTCCAGATATCAGAAAGACATAGGATGCTCTTCTGAGTTTAATTTGCATTATCAATGTTTTCTTTGTTACATTTTAAAGCCTAATAATCATTAGAATAATAAATCAAGCCCTAATTTGTAACATTTGCCAATTTATAAGGTGTAAATTTACTGAAAATTTAGCAATCTGTAGCACAACTCTGGGTATTCCTGGGACAAAGCCATCTGATCTTTTGCATCTACCAAGTCTTGTTCCTATTTTTTGTCATTCAAAACCAAACAGAACAAATTCAAAACTGTTTCCATACTACAACCCTTCAGATACTTGAAGATGGTCATTGTGTTAAATCCCTCTTCCCCAAGTCTCTTCTGCAAGCCAAAGATCCCCAGTTCCTTTAATCAATCCTTGATTATAACATGAACTCCAATCTCTCAACATCTTGGTCACCCTCTTGTGGAGTTAATCTAGATCATTGATGTTTTCCCTAAATGTGGTGCCCAGAGCTCCAGTGCCACAGCAGCCACACTAATGCAGATATAGGATCACTGGGGCAGATACAGTAGTATCCCATCTCTCCTTTAGGAGACCATTCCTCTCTTAATTCAGCCTGGTATAGCATTAGCACTTTTGGCCATCATATCACACTGTTAACCTATATGGAGCTTAGATGCCACTGAAGTCCTCAGATCTTGTTCACTGGAACTTATCCAGCCACATCTTCCTATCATGCACATGTGAAATCACTTAGCCCAAATCTGTAACTTCATACAAGTTTACCTTAGTCAGTTTGGCACATTGTTTTTGACCATCCAGATCTTCATTAAGGCTAGTGCCTTCCCTCTAGGATTACTTATATTCTCTCCTGTGTATATCTTGTTGTACACAGTTGTTTACATGGTGTCTCTCCTCTCCTGTTCCCAATCAGATTGCGAGCTGCCTGAGGACAGGCATTGTCTTTTGCCTTTCTTTGTGTCTCTAGCACTTAGCATAATGCCTAGCACATTGAAAGGACTCAACTTACTGATTGATACTTAGCATAGTGCCTAGAACAGGAGTAGGTATCCTGCTGCAGGCTCAAGGGCACCTGTGGCCCTCTAGGTCCTCAAGTGTGGCCCTTTGAGTCCAAACTCCACAGAACAAATCCTCTTAAAAAAGAATTTGTTCTGTAAAACTTGGACTCAGTCAAAAGGTGGCAGCCAAGGGCCTAGATGGTCACACGTGGCCTTGAGGCTTTAGATTCCCCACCTCTGGCCTAGAATACAGTCAGTGCTTAATAAATTCTTGGTAATTTGTTGACTTTTTAGATCCTGATTGACATCCATTATGATCACAGACATGTGAAGCACATTTCTTTATGATTTTAACTATGGAATTGTATGTATCTTTTTGAATGTCTAATTATAAACAACATGATATTCATCAAAATAAGAAAGTAAAACTTAACTTTTTAAAGTTTAACAATTTAAATTCAGAAAAAAATTAATTTTGTTAAGTACTCTTTTTAATCAAACTCTCCTTTTTCTCATAAACTATAGAACTACCTCCTCAGCTTTTTTTTTATCTCTTTGCTAAAAAAGAATCTTCCCAATGAGACCTTGCTTCCTTATGCCTGTATATTGCTGTTAAGGCCTGGTGATAGAATTTAAGGAATGTTGATAAGAAGCACATCCTTTTAACATTGTAAAATTTTATTTGTTTTCCTTGCATGTCCCAATAAGAACCCCAGGAACATATAATACAGGCTGAGCCATGCAACACAAAATGACCACAGGAATAAAAGGGGAAAAAATATCTAGTTATTTTTTTCTCTTATTTGGCTGCAGCTGGCTGAGGTGCCTGGGTAGAAGTAGGGATCCCCTCAGGGTCTGAAGAAGGAGGGCAGGTGGCACACTTGACCCTGACATAAACTGATTTTCACCAAGTAGAAATGCCACTACAAGTCAGACGGTGGCTCCAACAGTTAGTAGACCAAGTTACAAGACGTCCCTAATAATTTCTTTTGTACCAGAAGTCTGCTTCAGTGGCAGGAGAGAACTGAGTATGAAGTAGAGAAAGGAAGCATCCTGTGGCCCAGTAAGGCTAAGTTCACTTCACCCATGGTGAACTTCATATCATAGGCAACTCCACCATGGTGAGATGGCTACAGACACATTACAGTGGACCTGGTCATATCCTGCTCACCCCATTCCCTCCCTGAATGTATAGGCATAGCACAGAAATATTGTGGATTTAGTTACAGACCATTCTAATAAATCAGGTATCTCAATAAAGTAAGTCACATAAATTTTTTGGTTTCCCAATGCATATAAAAGTTTCATTTGCACTATACTACAGTCTATTAAGTGTGCAATAGCATGATGTCTAAAATACATTTGCATATCTTAATTAAAAATATTTTATTTCTTAAAAATGCTAACCATCATCTGAGCCTTCAGTAAGTCAGAATCTTTTTGCTGATGGAAGGTCTTGCCTCAATGTTGGTGGCTGCTGATTGATCACGGTAGTTATTATGGAAAGTTGGGGTGGCTGTGACAATTTCTTAAAACAAGACAACAGTGAAGTCTACCATATTGATTGATTTTTCCTTTCACTTGAACACTGAGAGTCCGTTGTAGGGTTATTAATTGGCCCAGTTTCAATATTGCTGTGTCTTAGGGAATAGGACAACCAAGAATAAGGAGAGAGATGGAGGAACAGTGAAGAAGTCAGAACATACACAATATTTATTAAGTTTACCATCTTATTTAGGTTCAGTTAGTGGCGTCCCAAAGCAACTACAAGAGTAACATAAAAGATCACTGATCACAGATGACCATAACAGATAGAATAATAGTGAAAAAAGTTTGAAATATTGTGAAGATTATCAAAATGTGACAAAGAGGCACATGATAAGCACATACTGTTGGAAAGATGGCGCTGCTGTACTTGCTTGCTTCAGGGTTGCCACAAACCTCCAATAGATAAACAAAAATAATCACCACAACATCTGCAAAACATAAAAAAGTGAAGTGTAACAAAATGAGGTGTGTCTGTATTAGCTATTCTGCCCAGCTTGAGTTAGCTGAATATTTCAAAAGTTTGCCTTTTATGATTTCTTTCAAAACATTGCTAACAAAAGTAAGACACCACAAGATCAGTGATAGATCTCCAGGAAACTTTTCCAGAAACTCTTCTCCAAGTGGAGATTGTGTGGAGTTGATATTAATAACTATGCTTTGTGTTCAGTCATTCAATCAGGTCCAAATCCACCTAAATATATTCTCATCTAACACATAGTTCTTGATTTTATATACAAAAGAGAGCTTGAGAAACTTAGCTAGACGTCTTTTTAAAATCCATTTTGCAGGCATCATTTCTGTGGTCAACAAATATAGTTACAACAATGTCTTAAGCATGTACATTATTAAAATTGTCATTCCAATGGCTTAGAAAACTTCTACTGGAGAGACTCCACCCATTGACCAGATTGTACCTCGAGGCATGTGTAACGATACTGGGATTTGAAGATCTTCCACGCCCCTTGAGCTTGCTGATGTAGCAGGAAGGGGTGGAGCAAGAGAACGCCGGAACCAAGCTAGTCTCCGTGCGGTGCTGACTGGAAGCGGCGGCAGAGGCAGTGG
>JAQQSU010012988.1:0-11779 GCA_028627135.1 Pseudochirops cupreus | reverse complement strand
CAATAAATATTTTTGTACATATGGGTCTTCCTCCCACTTCTATGATCTCTTTGGGATACAACCCCAGAAGTGGTATTACTGGGTCAAAGGGTATGCAATTATTTTATAGCCCTTTGGGCATAGTTCCAGATTGTTCTCCAGAATGTTTGTATCAGTTCACAGCTCCACCAACAATGTATTGGTATTCCAGTTTTTCCACATCCTCTCCAGTATTTGTCATTTTCCTGTTTTGTCATCTTAGCCAATCTGACTGGTGAGATGTGGTACCTCAAAGTTGTTTTGATTTGCATTTCTTGAATCACCAGTGATTTAGAGCATTTTTTCATATGCTTATAGATATCTTTTATTTCTACCTCTGAAAATTGCCTGTTCATATCCTTTGATTGGTCATATAATTTCAATATATTCTTTTAAAAATATATTATATTTATTTATAATATATTATATTTAAATATATTCTTTTTAAAAATCTGTATTCAAGTCCAAACTTAGACTTTGTGGTGCAGGGTAAGTCATTTGACCCCTCAGTACCCTAGGCAACTGCCTGATTATAAATTACAAAGAAAGTACTGACTTGCTTTGATAGAGGAAGTTTTCTCCCTGGGAAATTCCTTACCTCAATGACATCACAGGTCTAGTACCTTTCCCTTTTCCCAGTCCTGGTCCTGATCTATTTTTTGTTGTTGTTGTTTGTTTGCATTTTTGTAGTAAATATTCATATTATTTGCCTATTTTTACTTATTTCACTTTGGATCAGTTCAAATAAATCTTCCTTTGCTTCTTCATATTTGTCCTATTCATCATTTCTTATAGCACATTGATACTTCATTACATTCATATGATACAACTTGAAACACTAGGATTTGTAACACAAAACTAGAAAATTTGTAACCCAACGCTAGAAAATGTAACACAAGAAAACTTGTAACACTAGAATTTAACAATAATTTACATTTATACTGCACTTCATAGTTTATATATTTTTCACATCTATTATTTCATATGATCTTCACAAGTCAAGTCAACAAACATTTGTTAAGCATGGAGATTATGAATGCAAGTAAGGCAGATGATCCCTGCCTCAAGGAGCTTATGTTCAAAAGGAGAAGACGACACAGAAAAGGGAGCTGGAAAGAGAGGGAAGGGTTACCTTTGAGGAGGAATGGCAGAGAAAGACCCTAGAGTTAGTAATACAGTCTGTAGAAGGATGAAGACCTGAAAATTCTGGGTATCCTACCTTAAAGTTTTTTTAGGAGGAAGCAGACAATCAGAGGGAAAAAACCTTCAGACATGGGAGGTGTATTAGGCAGGTATCTCCATTATACAGATCTGTAAATTGACGTTTAGTAAAATTTTCCAAGTGTGTACATCTAGTATCTAATACAGAGTGGAGTTCAGACTATTCGCACCCTTGTTCTGCTGCTCTTACTACATTATTTGTTATGATAGCTGATCAATTGTTTCATGATTTTATATAAAAAGACTAGTATAAGCAGAATTGCTTTGGAATGCACTCTGTGGAACACATATATAAACGGTGATGAGCCTGCAAGGTTTATCTCATGCAACACTGCTGGAGCTCCTTTAGCACCTTTCAGGGACATGTGTGACATAATACTGAATGAATTAAATGAGAAACAAACTCTGGTAGGCCCTTTGGTTCTCCTTTCCTCTCCCAAAGACAGTGACAGTGGGGCAAGGTAAGAAGTGAGGTGAAAAAGAAACAATATTCTCTCTCTCTTTCCCTCTCTCACTTTTTATCAGCTCTCCTTTCTTTGGCTTCAAATGAAGAGTGGTCATGGGACCACTGTTCCTTTGCTCCAGTAGCATGGTGGCTGCAAATATGTAGCAGTCAAAGCACATCGGTTGGCGTAGGCAAACTTGAGTCTTGGACCTTGGGTCCCTGGGTGCTTCTATTCTCTGTCACTTCTCTGAGCATAGGGGATTAATCAGCAGTTCTGAGATGGATTTGTCTAATTTTGGAGGACAACTTCTGAATTTGAGAGGTCAGAAACTCTTGGGTTTGCCATTTGGAGCTTACTGGTAGCAAGAGAAATTTTCTGCGATTACCACCTTCTTGGAGATAGTCATTGATAGGGGGAGTAACCCTTTTGGGAGTTGGTCAAAGACAGTACAGAGTTGAGGTAAAATGTAAAATGCCAGTTTAGTTGTCCCACAAAGTTTTTCATATTTTTGTGTTTGTCTCAACTTTTGGAGAGTGAATAACAGTAGTTTACATTACTGTTGCTTGTTTAAGTCTTTCTTAATACACACTTTCAAGTCTCTTGTCTTAAACATTTCTTTTATATGGAGGAAAAAAATAGCTGTCCTTTACCTGATTTACGTTGTATATCGGGTACCTTTCTATTCTTCTCTCCTCACTTATTTGAATAGACTGTAGACTTGAGCCAAATCTAAGCTTCATGTTATATTTTGGGGGGTTCCATGGGAAGAGAGGATGGTAGTGTAAAGAGCCAGATAGTCTGAGGGGGAAAAAGCCTGACTCTCTCTTTAAAGGCCATGATTACCCAGAATTAAACTTAGTGTCTGAGTAGGGGTCTAGTGTTGAGAGGAGCCTCTTACTGGATAGGGACAGAGCTCTAGTTTCCCTGTACCCAGTAGGTCTACTTACACTTATTCTATAATAGGAAAAAACAGCATCCTGTGATGGGTAGAGCGCTGAACTTTGAGTCAAGAAGACTGGGTTCAAATCCCTTCTCTGATACCTACTAAATATATGAACATGGACAAGCTCTTAGTCCCAGGCTTAGTCCCTAAATTTTAACAGAATAATTCTTTGCTGGAGGAGGGAGTTTCCATACCAACAAAGTCACTCATATTTATAGCAATACATTGCATGATATGGTAACTGGGATGTGATATATATGACACCTAGGAAATACAATATGGGAAGGATATTAGAGTAATACGAGATTCATAATGAATGAAATAATTCATAATGAAAACAGTAGAGCAGAAATTGCCTCTCAGTCAATCATTCATTCAACAAGTATTTGAGAGCCCTCCATATGGGCTAGATAGGACGGGGCATACAGGCATTGCATATGATGCCCTTTTGGATTTTGTTGATAATCATTGAATGCTGCAGAAGTTTTGGTTTTTTTTAAAGATCCCAAAGTCTAAAAGACAAACTGTAGGTCATATTCTAATCTTTTTTTCTGAAAATCCAAACAAGTTCACACCTTGATTCAGGAATGTGCTGCTAAATGTTTAATACCTGAGTCTCAGGGAAAAAAATGTTTACCCAAGACACATTTTTTAAGTTGAATTTTAATTGTTAACACTTTCTCCATCCTTTCCCCGAGTCTCCACAATCAACAAAACAATAAACAAATGGTGCTGATCTGTAGAGTTTGCTGAATTCCTAGGTGTAAATACTCACACCGAAAATTTAACAATTGGCTCTCATAAGCCCGTCAGTACGAAGTAGCTCTCTCACATTCTTGTACTGATTTACTTTTACCCTGGTTTATTTTCTTTCGGTCACTTTTGCTCACTTATACATCTATGATGAAACTGCAGAAGTTTAACCTTTATTCACTCCTTTGTGAAAACTGTCTCCTTCATCATGCTTCATGCATCTCCTTTTCACCTATGCATGTAAAATCCCTAGTTTCAGTCCATGTATCCCCTCCTGCAGGAGGCCTATCCCAATTTCCCCAATTGCTGGTACTCTTCCCCTACTAAAATTACTTTGTATTTATCTAATAGGTGGTGCAATGGATAGAGTGACAGGTCTGAAGGCAGGAAGACTCATGGTCATGAGTTCAAATGTGACCTTAAACATGTACTAACTGTATGACCCTGGACAAGTCACTTAACTCTGTTTGCCTCAGTTTCCTCAGTTGTAAAATAAGCTGAAAAAGGAAATAGCAAACTATTCCAGTGTCTTTGTCAAGCAAATCCCAAATGGGGTCACAAAGACTCAGACACAACTGAACAACAACAAAAATCTTATATTTACTCATATATTTGAGCCTGTTGTTTCCCCAGTAGGATGTAAAGGGCTCTTTAAGGGCAGGGATTATTTCATTTTTTGCCTTTCTCACCCTAGCATCCAGCATAATGCTTATTAAATGAATGAACGAATGAATCTATGAGGGAGAAAAAAGCTGTTCAGCGCAGCAGAGGCAGCTTCAAAATGGAGACTAGAATCCTTCTGGGCAGCTTATCCCTGCAGTGAGACAGGCCTTCCCCAGGGGATACCTTCTGCCTTGGCCTTTTATTCACTCACCCCTTTCCTAATACAGTCATCATCACAACCTCTGAAGGTCTTCTCAAGGGACCACCCCTAAACCAGAAGAAGAACTGGCCTGCTGAGAGTCATGAGGAGAAGGGGATTTGAGAACAGAACACTCATCTATATTCCAGGTCAGAAGTGAGGTCTTTGGGAGACAAGTGGACAACTCTCTTCCTCCTGGGCTGGAGAGTGCATCTCTGGGCACCAGATCCCCCTGTTGAGCCCTATCAGGCTCCTGACTTGCTTGTTGAAATGGAATTCTCCTTTCCTAAGCTGAGCACCAGATGGCATCACAGGCTCAGGAGCGGAACCACTGAGGCTGTGAATCAGCTATGACAAATGGCACTTGAAAGGTGGTCTACCCTGGCTTGGCATCAGGAAGGACGCTGGAACCTGATGAGCCCCCTGCCTCAGAGATCTTCAGGATAGAAGCCAGGCTTCATCAATAGCACAGGTGCATGTGTCAAAGAACCAAACCTGAATGGAGACCTCCAGCTGAGGAACAGGTACTGAACTAAGATCTTTTCAATGAACAGAATAATGAACCGAGGAATAGGAGATCTTGAAATAAATAATACTAAAATAAGTCTGTTTTCCTCTCCCAGTCGAGTGATTCCTTATTCCCAGGGACCAACTTAGTCTGAGCACAGACCAAGGGCAATCCACACAGACCAGGTTATGTACTG
This sequence comes from Pseudochirops cupreus, assembly GCA_028627135.1. Classification (NCBI taxonomy): domain Eukaryota; kingdom Metazoa; phylum Chordata; class Mammalia; order Diprotodontia; family Pseudocheiridae; genus Pseudochirops; species Pseudochirops cupreus. The sequence goes on along the minus strand of JAQQSU010012988.1, from coordinate 6,832 downwards.
GAAAGGGAAGAATACAGCCAGTTTCCCATAAGCTAGAATACAGCTCCCCCCTACCTTCATATCCCTCCTACCCCTTCTCTCTCCTCTCCTGGCCCCCCCTTCCCACATGTCTAGGGTGTGTCAAAATAACCGAGCACCTCAGTTGGCTCCAGGAATATCTGGGGTGGGGGAAATATAAGGACCTCTCAGTGGCCTACTACAGAATGCTCTTGCCAAAGACCCACCCTAAAACAAAATAAAATACAACAAAAACCTCCCCTATCCTAGCCCCTGAGAATGGTGAAGAAAAAGGTCAAGACGTGGTGGGTACCTTATTATTGAGCTAACCTTAGTCTCTTTGTTCCTGTCTCTGTCTTTTTGCCCTTCTATCCACTTCCTTTCCTATTGGTGAAGAGGGAGGAAAACGCCTCCCCGCAAGTGGCCAACAGCATTGCAGATGCAAAGCTCCATTTCTACATCCTTCTAGAATAACTCCCATCTTCCCTTTCTTGTTGTTTCTGCAAAATGACTGGAGGTCAGCTAGTGAAGGCATTGGTGGAGGAAGCCTGTTGTAACTAAGCAACCCTGGAGCTCTAACTGATCCCCTAGGAGACCAGAGGAGGCTGTATTTTTCTGATTTTTATCCTTTGCCAGGACTATTCAGTCAATGGCATCTCGCCCAGCAGAGTTTGTCTTAGACCCTGTTCCCTACCATGTCCCCTGCTTTCCTTTCTTCTCTTCTACTTCAGAGAGCCTGCCCATAAATGTTTTAGTGTTTTCAAGTCTTTTCACAAAACATTATTAGAAAATTGTTCTCCTATGCCTGGCCCTGTAGTTCACAGGTGGGTTAAAGGCTGAAATACTGGACGGGGTTTGTCCTAGGAGAGTCAGAAGTACTCATGGTGCTCTGGACCTTCCACGACAGCAGCTAACAGTCTTGTTCATCCTCAGCTCCCTGTGACTGAATGACATAGGGGGTAGCTACCTCTGCAGGCCTTCTCCTTCTTACTATTCTCCTCCCTTCCCTTTCTACCCTTATATTCTTTTAGTATCTTCCTTTTCCTCCCCTTTCTGCTCAGTGGATTTTTATTTCATATCTCACCTCCCTCTAGATACCTCCCCAACCAATTACTGACCCTTAAAAGGGTAATCCTTCCCCTAAAATTCCCAGATAAGGAGAAAGGAAGCTTTTTTTCATGTTGTTCACACCAACCATCTCCTTCCCCATACCAGGACCCTGGGCTGAGAGGGACTGAGACCAGTCCTATTCTGAGAATGGGTAAAAGAATATGGCTTTGAAAATTTATCTTCATACCAGCATCCAAGTGTGTCTCTGGCTGACATTTGCAGCAGGTAGAAAGAATGAGATGGTAGAATGGGAAAGGAAATGTTTGAGCTGTAGCTAGAGATTTTATCTCAACAGCAACAGAAGTCATTTGGGGGAGAGGGAGTGGGACTTCAGACAGTTCAGCTGAGGGTACAGTTGCATTGGAAGATGTGGCCCTTTAGTGCTGACCCCCAGGCAGCTGGGTGACACAATGGATGGAGGTAGAGACCTGAAATCAAGAAGACCAGAGATCAAAACAAGCCTCCAGCACTTCCCTAGTTGGGTGGCTCTGGGTAAGTCTGCCCCAGTTTCTTCATCATTAATTGGGGATAATAAAAGTACCAACTGCCCATTGTGAGGATAATGTGAGATAATATTTGTAAAGTGTTTCGCAAATCTTAAAGGCAGTTATTATTAGGTTGTGAGATAAGATGGGCTTGAAGGGGCAGGGCACCCTGGCAAGGGTTGAGGGAAAGTGGGGGGATGCTGGTTGATTCTGAGGACTGTGTCCTCATGAAAAGAAGTATATTGCCTCTTTGTTGGTGCTCAGAGCTAGAGCCCTTTTTGCCTTATGCTAGTTCTAGCCATTGAGGTTATCGCTGAGCTAGAAGGAGAAAATTAACATAGCATAAAACAAATCACTTTTCAAGGAATTACAGCCCACAGATGGAATGCTTGATAGAAAACAAGAAGGCATTATTCCCTTACTAGAAGAACACAGACAGAGGTGGTGAAAAGAGGGAGGGAAGGAGCAGACATGAGCTTCAGGGAATATGAAGCTGATTTCTCTTGGCTTTCCTCATTTTCTTTCTCTTCTTCTGCCTCCTTAAGGTCCTTAGGTCTCTAAGCTCCTCTGGTGAGAGGAGACTATATAGAGGTCACTCAGGGGGTCTATTCAATTCATTTCAAGCCAACAAACATTTATGAAACGATTACTATGTACTCAATGAGATAATAGTACTGAAAAGACATTTATATAGTCATGGTTTACAAAATACATTACATAAGGAGGTCTCTATCCTAGACACAGGGGATTTTTTCAATACTCTTCACTGAGGACTCATAAAATTCTCATCCAGTTCCCAACCCTGACTAGGTCGTATTTTTTTGGAGGCCCCCTCCTTGTACTTTATCTATGCTTATGGTGATATTGGATATATTCACAGCACTGGCCTATTCAATGTAATGAGAAGTTTCAGATATTCTAGAAAAGAAAGTTGAGATTGTGAAGTCCAAAAAGTAATTTCCCCTTGGTCACATCACTCCTAATTTATATTTTCTGTAAGTTATGTTAAATAGTACCTAAGGAAGGGAGTGTGTGGGGAGCCAGTTATGGGGAGTCCTGCCATCCTGCAGCAGGGCTGAGAAAGTATGGGAGCCCTGCCGTCCCCAAGCATGGCTGAGAAAGATTCATGGACCTAGAGGTTGCAAGTGGGTGCATAAAAAGGGACAGGACTCTCAGAATGGTGAAAGTAGAGAGCCAATGTTTATTCCTCCAGGCACAAGCCTTATAGAGCCATTGCGTACTTCTCTATTATGTGCCTGTAAATGCCATGCTTATCTTGAGGATATAATCCTCACACCTGTGTATTTCAGCTCTTTCATGGGGGATGGGGAACCGATCCAGACCCATCAATGGCCAAAAACCTGAGAGGGCTCATTCAGCCATCAGGGTCGGAGTCCCACTGGCCTGTGGTCCTCTACAGGAGTGTCAGGGAATTGAGGCTGCAATGACGCCTGAATGGACTGACTCATTCCAAAGGGAGCTAAGAAGGTCAGGGATTGAGTTCTTGTTTGCCCCATGTTTGTTACAACTCAGCTCATCTCTCAAAGCTCAGAGAGGCGTCAGTCATTCCTGTCTTTCTCCAGGGAGCTCAGAATATCCAGTTACATTTACCTTATTTCAGGTCCTTTTAAATTTTCCTGAGGGGAAAAAGGGCAGTGATGGTTTTGTCCATTTTGCAGACAGGGGAAGGTAAAGTCCAGGTATGGCCCAAGCACTAGGAAAGAAATATGTGGCATGGATCTGGGTACATTTTACCTGACCCTTGAAATGACCATTTTTAGCACAATTTATGGAACCATCTGGGATTCAGTTTAATTAATTCAATAATGTAAATAATTATATTAAAGTAAGTAAATAGTCATAGTTGGTATTTATGACTTTTCTTACAAAGTGCTTTACATATGTTATCTCATTTGATACTCATTTTAACCCCACAGACACTTTAGTGCCCTATAGATGGAAGAAACTGAGACAGGAAGATTAAGTTGCCTGAAGTCACAGCGTAGGATGGCAGAGCTGGAATTCAGGTTTGAGGCTTCTGACTCCAAATATAGCATTCTTTTATTAAACACACAAAGAGACAGAAAGGTAGAACATGAGAATGAGACAGACATAGATAGAGACAGAGTAATACAGAGCAAGAAACAAGATGAGCTTAAGGGGAAAAAAAGAAGAAAAAAAAGAGATGGAGTAGAAAGGAGGGAATGTATTTGTTCTCTTTAAATAAATATCACCTAATGCCAGGAGACCTTAGAAAGGCTTCATACCAAAGTCTAGGCCCCCTGAGCCTCTGCTACAATTCATTCCTGATGAATTATGTGACTCTCTTACATGTCTGGACTTAAAGCAGGGAGATGGAATAAGGGAAATTCCCAAAGAAGTTTTTCTTGTCTTCAGGAAAATGGACATTTAAATATTTCCAGTGTTCAGCACCTCCAACCTCTCTTCTGGTTCTGTCCTGTCAGGTCAGATGGAAGGAAATAGTGTGATTTAGAGGCATGAGACTTCCAATCCAGAGACTTTGGAATCTATCTCATACCTCATAGCTAAGGAGTACCCTGCTAAATAAAGGATTCTTTCTATCAGCAGCCAACTCCATTTCCTGCTGAATAATTCCCTTTCCTTCTCAGCAGCAGACAATTATGAACTGGCAGGTGACTACCTTCTTCCCCTCCTTCTGTCCCTCCTTCTTCCAAGTCTTCCCAATCTCTTACTCAGCAAAGAAGTATTCATTCTCCTTCCTCCCTAAAATGAAGAGGCAGCAAGGAAATCAAACAAGTTACCACAAACAAACATGAATTTCCATGGGATTCATCCCTCCCTGGGAAGATTGATCAGGGTTTCTCACCCTGCCTTGGTATGTAAATGTGGTAATCTAGTGGAAATATTATATTCAAGGAGTCTGAGGGAAAAGAAGCCATAAGAAGATGACTGATTTTCCACCAAGGCTCTGTCTTGGTGAACTCTCTCATGACCTATACCATTCTCCTACTGTTCCTCCTAGCCCAGGGGAGGCCACATTGGTCTTCTAGGTCCTCAAGTGAAGCCTTTTGACTAAATTAAAACTTCACAGAACAAATCCTTTTATTATGGGGCCATATGTGGCCTCAAGGCTGCAGTTCCCCACCCCTACCCTAACCCAGCGCCCTGAGGGACGCCCTCACTTCACCAGCAAGTGCAACATTCAACTAAGGCTGTTTTTACCTCCCTCCTAGAACATCATAGATATTCAAAGGAATGGAAGGGACCTTGAATGGGTTAATTGACTTTGGATCACCAGGCTCATTGATCTAAAACTGGAATTGACGTCACAGGCCATCTAGACCAGAGGTGTCAAATATGCAGGGCACAACACTCTTGAGTGCAGCCTGAATCAGATTGAAATGTAATTGGGAAATATTTAATAAAGTAAATAAAAATACAATAAAACAGAGGTAATATTGCGTTTTAAAACTGAGTCGATATGTGGTGTACAGATTAGTGGCCCCCATTTCTGTTTGAGTTTGACACCACTTATTTAGACCACTCCAAGGTTATATAGTTTGTAACTGACAGAGGTGGAATTTGAGCCCAAGTCTTCTTCTGGGATGTGCTGGGAAGCACCCAGAGAAAAAGGCAGAGAAAGAAGTAGAAAGCAGACAGAGACTCAGGAGGAGAGGGTCAATTTTTTATTCAGAAATCTTCAGTGGATCCTTTCTGTCTATGTGGGCAAGTTCAGACTCATCTTTTCCCTGCAGTGGGAAAAGTCTGGGCTTTGGAGTCAAAGGACCTGGGTCTGAATTCTGGCTCAGCTTATTCTGGTGACCTGAGTAAACTCCCTTGGCCTCTCTCCATCTCAGTCTTCCTAGGTGTAAAACAAGAGCCTTGGATTGGATGATCTCTGAGGTCCATTCCATTACAAAATGTTCAGACCTGATACTGTCATTGTCTCTTCTACAACAACAGCTTCCCTGCCAAACACTTCATTATTTCTAATTCTATTTCAAATATGGTCATTTTTCGATTACCTAAGTTAACAGATGAGAGAAGTACAGATAATACAAAAAGTCTCTTGGGTTTGGTTTGACAATTCACATGCACACACACAAGCATATGCAGAGATGTGGAACTAGGAGACTCAAAGAATCACAGATTCAAAGCTAAGAGGGACATCAGATCTAACTCCCTCATTTTATAGATGAGGACATTTAGGCCTCATTAAATCCAAGTAATCTTTCTCTCCTCTGAGTTCTTTCTTTGTACCTTTCTTGTTGCCCTTCCACACTCTACCTTACAAATGGTATATGTTGATTTGTACCTTATTTTAATTCTCCATTAGATTGGAAATTAGCTCTTTGAAGATAGGAACTGTGTTTTATTCATCTTTGTGTCACTCATAACTCTTAGGATGGTGTTTTATACACATAATGAGGTCAAGGGAGGACATGATAAGAGTAGGGTAGAAGAATAAGAAGTAGTGGTCAGATAATTAAAAATCCATTCATTTTTATATCTATTTATATCTATGAATCTCCCTAACCTTATCCCCATCCCAATCTTTTGTTCTTTCTGAGTATTAATAATATGCTACACTGGTAAAGAGACAATATGGTGTAGAGGATATAGAGAGAGACAATAGGGTGTTGGATATACAGTCAGAAGACCCTGGGTATGAATCTAGCCTCCAACTCTTATGAGCAAGGCACTGAACCTTTCTGAGCCTCATCTGTAAAATGGGACTAAGAGTATCTCTGTAGGATCAATCTCAGAGAGTTGTTGTGAAGCTCAGATGAAATAACTTTATGTAAAGTCCTCTACAAAGTCCTACTCAGATGCCTCACTAGGATGGAGAGGTGATCCTAGGTTCTTAAAGACAATTCAAGTAAAATGTAAGTCCTGTCAAGTTCTACCTTGCTGGAAAGGCTTCGAGTATGGCCCCAGCATTTAGCTGAGCCTGTTTACTGAAGACCGGCCTAGTTAAGTACAGATAACTACAGAACAAATGAAACATATCCTCGCTAATTTTTAAAAAAACTATCAGTTCTATAGTATGGCAGAAACTGGGTATAGACTGTCATCTAAAGCCATATACCAAAGTCAAGTCTAAATGGGTGCATGATCTAGGTATAAAGGCTGATACTGTAAATAATCTGGGGAAGCAAGGAATAGTTTACTTGTCAGATTTATGGAACAGGAAGGACTTTATGACCAAAGAAGAATTGGAGAGCATTATAAAATGCAAAATGGATAACCTTGAGTAC